>JANHGN010018854.1:67288-81270 GCA_024605025.1 Megaceryle maxima | reverse complement strand
GGGGAACACTGTTACCAAGGATGAGGAAAAGGCTGAGGTACTTAATGCCTTCTTTGCCTCAGTCTTTAATAGTCAGAGCAGTTATGCTCAGGGTATTCAGTCCCCTGAGCTGGAAGATAGGGATGGAGATCAGAATAATCCCCTCACAATCCAGGAAGTAGCAGTGAAAGACCCGCTAAACCAACTGGACACCCATAAGTCTATGGGATCCACTCGAAGGTGCTGGTGGAGGAACTTGCCAAGCCTCTCTCCATCATTTATCAGCAATAGAAACATAGAAATGTCTGGTTTGGAAGAGACCTCTAGAGGTCACCTAGTCCAACCGCCCTGATGAGAAACTTTTTTTTTTTTTTTTAATAAAGGATTTTTCGTTTGCACTGAATCCTGGATGACTGGAGACTTGCCAACATGACACTCATCTACAAGAGGACAAGAAGGAGGATCTGGGGAAGTACAGGCCTGTCAGCCTGACCTTGGTTCTGGGGAAAATTATGGAACAGTTCATCTTGGGGGTGATCATGTGGCAAATGCAGGAAAACAGGGGGATCAGGCCCAGCCAGCATGGGTTCATGAAGAGCAAGTCCTGTTTAACCAACCTCATTTCCTTCTACGATCAGGTGACCTGCCTAGTGGATGATGGAAGAGCGGTGGATGTTGTCTACCTGGACTTCATTAAGGCAATTGACACCACTTCCCACAGCATTCTGCTGGAGAATGTGGCAGCTCATAGCTTGGACAGGCAGATTCTTCACTGGGTTAGAAACCATCTGGATCGCTGGGCCCAGAGGGTGGTGGTAAATGGAATTAAGTCCAGTTGGAGACCAGTCAAAAGCGGTGTCCCTCAGGGCTCAGTTTTGGGACCAGTCTTGTTTCATATCTTTATCAATGACCTGGATGAAGGGATTGAATGTACCTTCAGTAAATTTGCAGATGACAAAGTTAAGCGGGAGTGTTGATCTGCTTGAGGGTAGAAAGGCTCTGCAGATTGATCTGGACAGGTTGGATCGATGGGCCGAGGTAAATAGGATGAGGTTTAACAAGGCCAAGTGCTGTGTCCTGTATCTGTGTCACAACTACCCCAGGCAACATTACAAGCTTGAGGAAGAGTGGTGGACAGGCAGAATGAACACAGCAGCAGGGTACCCTGGTGGCCAAGGCCAACAGCATCATGGCCTGTATCAAAAATAGTACCCAGCAGTATCAGGGAAGCGATGGTGCCCTTGTAACTCAGCACTTTTGAGGCTGCAGTTCAAGTATGGCGTTCACTTGTGTGCCACAGTATAAGAACAACATTGAGGTGCTAGAGTAGGTCCAGAGAAGGACAACAAAACTGGTGAGGGGTCTGGAAAACACATCTTATGAGAAGCAGCTAAGGGAACTTGGATTGTTTACTCTGCAGAACAAGAGGCCAAGGGAAGATCTTATTGCTCTCTACAATTACCTGAAAGAATGATGTAGTGAGGTGGGTGTTAGTCTCTTCTCCCAAGTAACTAGCAATAGGATAAGAAAAAATGGGCTTAAGTTGCACCAGGGGAGGTTTAGACTGGATATTAGGAAAAATGTCTCTACTGAAAAAGTGATGAGGCATTGAAACCGTCTGCTCAGGGAGGTGGTAGAGTCACCCTCCCTACAGGTGTTCAAAAACCATGTAAATGTGGCATTCCAGGACATGGTTTAGTGGTCACGATAATGTCAGGTAGGTGGTTGGACTTGATGATCTTAGAGATCTTTTCCAACCTTACTGATTCTATGATAGTGGAGTGAGTCCAGAGAAGGGCTAGAAACATGATTAAGGGACTAGAGCATCTGTCATATGAGAGGCAGAGAGACCTGGGACTGTTCAGTCTGTGTTGTTCAGGTTGGAGTTTTCATTCCTTTTTAAAATTTGATTGTTTTGTGTTTGGGTTATTGTTGAGTTTGGTTTTGGGTTTCTTTTGGTTGGATATTTTGATAAGGTTGGGAGGTGGGAAGGTGGAAGAATCAGGTCCAGCAATGCTTTAATATTAATGTATTAATCATAAGCTGATCCAAAATAATTCTCCACAATGACAAAGAATGAAGAAGCCCCAGGATTTTTTTCTTTGACTTACTATACATAACCTGATCTGTTAGCAAGAACTTGGCATCTAACTGTATAACAAAAAAAAGTACTTTTCCCCCCATCAAAAATAGTTTAACAAATCTGATTTCTGCAAGATAAAAGGAAATGTACTGTTAACATCATTTGTTTGTGCGTGTATGCTACCTATTAGTACATGGCCTTGACTGAGTAATGTTCTGTAAGCAACCCATGAACATTACTCACTTGTTACACATAAAACAACCTCCCTAATAGTCATAATAAAATGTTGCTATAAATATTGTTTGCTCCTAAAACCACTTGTATTTGTATAGTAGTTGTATTTGCTGTACTTCAGCAACCATTTAATGACACCAAAAACTGTGTTATTCACATATTCACCCTTCTACAATCATCTTATGTCACTTAGATACAACACGCGTCTTGCAGATGAAGTTATCAGCATACAACATAATACAATAAGTCCCTAAAAACACGTAGAGCATTGTAGCAAACAGGTGGCAGCTGGATTTAACAGAATAAAAATGTGTTAAATAATCTTCCTTAATGATTAATATATCCTACATGTAAAAGCCTACAAAAAAGACCAAGCAACAGCTGTAATTTACTAGACGGGGGGTAGGACAGCTCAGCAGTAGAAGCCATCCAAGTTGTAAAATGACAGTGTATTAGCAGTTCCCATCCATTTAATTACAGTTTAAACTTTCCAATCTGACACAGTAATAAATTTTAAAAATGCTGCATTACTGGCTATTTTTTCTTCTTTAAGACAGATGTTGTACATGGTATATTGTGGACCTTTTCCATCTCTTCCTTTCTTGCTGGTTATTGCCTGGCTAACAGGATGTTTCATTTTTAATGAAAAATACATTAGTGCATTAAGATAAGGTCATCAGTTCTTAAGTTAAATGCAATTTCTGTAATAAAATTAATTGTATAGCCCACATAAAAATTTTTATGTGGGTTAAACACTTTTAATTACTACCTAAATTTTGTTCAACTGAATGTTTAAATGGAGCATTCCCCTATAAAAAGAATGCATACACTGTGAAATGCCTTTAAAGTTCTTTATGGCATGCCTTCTATGTTATACTGTAATACAGTAAGTGGTCATCAGTGTTAAAGTCTACATAAGTCTCTTGAGCAAGGCTGAGGGGAAGGAGGCAGAGGAAAGAAAACGAGGATAGAGATTCCACAGTCTGAGTACCCTAGTATACAACATTATAAAGCAGAAAATGTTTTGGCAGTTCCTTCTAACTCTCTTTCTGTTTCATATAAGTAGCAAATATTACTTGATATAAATATCAGATTGTCACTGTAGTGGAAGTTGGAGCTCAGACAGATCACCTCATTACTGTAGCAATCTTTGGTTATTAAAAAACCTCTTGTTTTCTCAGTAATATTTATATACTTTAGCATGAAGTGGAACAGCTCACACATAAAAGACATTAGGATGACTATCCCACTAGTTCGAAGTTCTTCTGAAATATGAGATAAAACACTAATAAATTTGCCATTCCATTCAAAAGCAGAGATATAACCCTGGGTTCTCTAAGCCTTGTATGTCATAGATGGCTGTTAAAAGGACTTGAAAATTACATTTTGTAAATGGATATTTTTTGAGAACAAGGTTCTCCCTTAGGAAAATTTTGTTTTAACCAGAATTAAAGTGATATTTTTTTTTCTCATTCAGCTCCTGAGCCTCCAACAATAATACCCAAGTATTAACTCACCCCTAAGTCAGATGCCATTAAACTGCATGATGATAGACCCCACAACTCGAACCATGGATTTATGAGTTAATTCAACATGCATACCTTTTTTTTTTAATATTTTTTAGTTTTATGCCTACAACTGAATGTATATTATTCAATTGACTTATGAAAACAATATTCAATATTCCTATACTAAATCTGGTTCCATCTTTCAGAATGAGATTAAATTTGACATTTTATGTTCTCTTTGTTTTAACTAAGCTGAATTTTATCAACAAAAAAAAAGTTCCTACATAGAAAAGAGAATTATTTTAATTAAGGGAAGCTTTGGAAATACTCATTTTTTTTATAGCCTCAGAATTAATAAACTGTTAGATTAACTAAGTGAATGTATAATATTCCATGACAGAAAAAGTTGATACAAGCACCTTCTATACTGTTCCTCGTGTTTTCTAAGTGTACTTCAGCCATTAAAAAACAAAACAAAACAAAGCAACTCAGTTTTCTTCCATAGCATCCAGGAGGTGTGATTTTGATGCAGCTGAATGAACAGTCTAACATCTTTATATTATTCCCAGTAATGTAAATCCTTGATTTGAAGTCAAACACAGTCAAACCACATTAAAAGTTTCTAGCTCCGGTGCTACTTACATAGAGGAAATCATTGTCACTCCACAGGGAGAGTGAAAGAATAGCACAAGGGAAAGCACAGTAACCTTCAGCAGCTCAAAACTAGTTAGAGACCTGTCCAATTCAAAGCTATGTGAGCATCTGACCTCCAACTCCTAGTCAGTCTGTAGTGGAGATGTGAGAGGAAGAGGAAGAATAGAAACAGTCCACATACATGTTTTTATACGTATACTGTGTTTGGGTACCCAGGCATGCATGCAGGGAAGCAATTAAATGATTAGCACTTCAGCTGTGCATCCCTGAGACACTAGTAGTAGAATACAATGAGGAAGGTAAGACTACTCTAAAACCCACTCATAGGGATGGAAATTATCTGAAAATTCAAGTTCTAGAAAACACCTGGTGGAAATATGCCAAACAAGCAGTAAATGAGCAAAAGGGTTTATTAGGTTCTTTCCCTTTTTGCATTTTTTAATCAATTAACCACATTTTCTTTTCCTTTCACTTAAAGGCATTTTGAACTATTCATACTCTCCCTAGGACTAGAAAATAATTACTTAACTGTTATGTAAAAGTAGTAAGTTTTCCTCAGAGTCTCTCAAGTTCTTGATTATCTGACATATCTAATGCAAATTTCTGCTCTGTGGTATTAAGAATAAATACTCTGTTTTAGATATTTTTTTTTTAATACATCAGAGTAATTTTTCAGAGCTCTTCCTTTGGTTGGCTTCTCTCAATCATTTAAATTAACTCAAAGTCAAATAGACAAGTTTATGGTAATAGTTTTGAAATTCTAACTAAATTACTAAGTTACAAAAAGAGAAAATTTCATAGCAGCAGTCAGCACAGACACTGTTAGGTATTTGAAAAATATCAGTCCTGATAATTTCATTAAATCAACTCAACAGGTGTTTCAAAAATTGCTTATAAATATCACATTTAATAAGACAAGTCTAACGAGATGGTTACTCATTCAAATGATTAAAAAAACTACATCCACATCCTTTTGGCTACAATACATTCTAATTCTCTTATCAAATTGCTGTCATTTGGCTACTTCCTTTTGGTCTCTTGCCCAGAATGATTTATCTATCAAATGAAATTTCACAGGTGCAAGACAACTTACAATGAAAAATGCATTTTGGGCATTTTTTAATCATCTGTAAGTTTTTTCTCTATAAAGTTCCTTTTTAAAATTAATTACAGTTTTAAAACCCTTACATTTTTGCTAAGGCTGCTCAGTTACACTTAGAAATGAAAACTTTTTATTTTTTTTTAACAAGTATCCCAATTTCTCTTTCACTCACTTCAAAATTATATTCACTCCTTCCTCCTGTTTAAGGGGAAAAAATAAAATACAATTTTTAGACCTACAAGAAATCCATAATATCCTCTCCTTTTTCAAATACATTTGGTTTTGCTAGTGACTCCAACAGCTAACATTATGAAAACATTATGATAAACACTATTTCAAAAAAAAAAAAGCAACATTTGAAACTATTTTTTAAGTATGCAGGTGAAGTCAGAGGTTCACAAACAAGCTCTACACAAACAGATACACTCTCCGGTTAATATTTGTATATGACACAGTCATCTGTGAGTAGAAAGGAGGCGGCCTTGGCCCAACTGAGAATTCCAGTACCACCTCACATTATTGTTTTTCTGAAGCCATTACCCACCTCTTTTCTCAGCAAAAATGTTTCAAGGCTTTGCAAGTCAGATTCACGGTGGAGAACAACACAATAAATATTAATCTAATTATACTTAAAATGCAATTTGCCTTGATTTCACACCTACTCCTGTGGAAATTACACCCTCTGGTCATCTGCAAGACTTCCAAGAACTTTCGCCCAATGCCTGGCTCTTCAAGATGCATCTCTGCCTTGAGGCTCTATTTTAAACATAGGCCAGCTCTGGCTCTGAGGGAAACTGCCTTGCAGTTTCACAGCAACACCTCCTAGCTTTTATTACTCTCAAACTAACATAGCACCGGAAGATAGCACCACTATAGCAAGCCTCCACAAGAATCAAGTGACACAGATTAAAATGGCTATGTACACCAGCACCACCTGGTGATGCTACAGTGAAGCACATAATGATTTGTTTGAATCAGACTATCATGAAATCCAGGCTGTGCTAGCAGTCAGTTTTTCCTCTTGACACTCTGCACAGCACACTGCTTTGGAGACCTGGGTTTGGGACCAGGATGCTTCAATCCCAGGCACAGTCACCACCCTTGCCCCTGGGAAAGCAATTTATTCATGCATGGCTCTCCCCCACCAGCACATACTTCTCCCTACATTTCAGCTATGTGTACACAGCACAGAAGGTGTGATACCATAACACTTGAGTTGTTGAGCATGGGTCAGACATAGTAAGGTCCCCGCATAAAACAACACATGAGGATTTTCAGGTATCAACATAACGGCATCAGCAATCACAGATGTTGTGACAAGTCTCTAAGTGTAAGCTTTCTTGCAAGATTCAACTGCTGTGAGCATTTCAAGTAGGCTTTCATTGTCTGTGTAACATCATACAGAAAACTGTAAGTACTCTAGGCTGTATAACTCTAAAACCCTGTAATTACCCAGCACTAGCAACCCTGACACTGAATATTGCCACTGATAGCAACAGGCCATGGGCTTTGTACGGTGCTCCCAAGGGCTCCTGACAAAGGCTTGTTTTGTTTAAATTTGCCTTCATTTGTGTGGAGCTTTGTTTTCACTGGACTTAAACAGCAATTCATTTACTGATGATCTGGCTAAGGCTAATTTGTTTTATCTTTGCTGGACAGAACTAGTTTTCCAGAGTAACAGAAAAAAAAAAATCAAGCCCAAGTATCTAATGTGAATAAAAATGCACTATAAGTAGTAAATTTGGATGTGACATAGTTGCAAACTAAATGGAAGAAAAAATAACACGTAAAACTCATATTAGCAAACATAAAAATTATCAAGTGGCTTCTCAAGTGAGGATGCCACCCAACACAAGACTGACCCGATTTCATATTTCAGTAAGGAAATTTGCCCTAGGCATCAGATCAACTGCAACTAAAGAAAGTTGTGGAAACCAGAAATCCCATGAGAATATCTGCTTTCATCACCACCGAGCATTACAAGACTATCAGTTTCCTTGGGAAGCCACTACACTAGGAGGGATATTTCCAAGTGTACTGGACAAAGTTGTAAGGCCCAGAGCTACAAAGTGGGCTTAGAGCCACAGAAGCACGTGGCCCAATATGTCTGCACACTGCCACTTCAGCAGATACGAATGCTCAAGCGGAATAACTCCCAATGAGAAATTCCAGCCAGTGTTATCCTGGAGCTGACCTCACCAAGCTGACAGACCTTTTGTAAATTGATAAATTAGTTCTCAAAGAAGGTAATAGTTTTCTTTCAAGATATGTCAAACTATTCTTTTCTTCAGCTTCCCATATATTTATGAATGTATTTGTTCAGGACAGGACTACAAATCTAAGTTTACGAGGAACTATTTAAATTTCCTAGTCTCAAAAGAGCAGCAAAGCTGGCAAACCTGATCACTCTGTCTTTGATCTTCCTTACTTGTAGACAAGCTGTAAGAGATTAAGCGCTTTTCCCATTACTTAATCACTTAAAGTAATACTCTAGGATTCCCAAGGGTAAATGCATTAGGCTACTGATCAGTCTGGGTGCCTTTTTTTTTAAAAAAAAAAAAAAAAAAAGGATTGAAAGAGATTTATAAAATACTGTTCTCTTATACAGTCTGGATTAGATTTTCAGAAATCTTTTGATAATTTAGGGACATAACTCTTGTTTAAACCAAGAGCTAGAGGGAATTTAAATGGCTACTTTTTAAATTCACATAAATGGCTCATTTTTATGATTAATATTTCTTCCCATGTTTCATATTACATATATACTTTCTTTAAGGCTACCAAAAAAGCGTTCTTATATCTGGAAAGGGAAAACTCAGTGTGTTAAATTAAAATCCATCATTATTGCTGTGCTGTACAACAAAAATTTAAGACAAAGGTTTGCAAGAGTTTTGTCACTTCCCTACATATTCTATGACCAACTAATCCCAGCTCCAACTGTATGAAGCCCCAGGAAATTTCAATCTGGAAAGAACTGAATCATTAAGGAAAATGCTCAAACAGTTCCCATCTCGTATATACATTTTTTAACCTGAGTGCATTTATATCCTTCCAGAACTATTACATTCTCCCCATGAAGCCACAGGAAGGCAAAGGAAGCCTTACAAAGGATGGATTTTTTTCAATCCTAGACACAGTGACAACTGTGTAATACAATAATGGCATATATATGGGATTACTGCCAAACTCTCATCCAAGACACTCTGATATCTTCATCTTGTCAAATATGTTCTGCAAATAAAATTATATTATGCAAAATTAATGTTATGTTACAGATTTTGGCATGAAACCATAGTGATTTTTAACTCCATTGCCTGCCATGATTCAGGATATTAATTGGAGTATAAATTGTACAGATGCACATTCTGCATTAAGCAACCTTTTTCTTTCAAGGTCTTAAGAATCATTTATAGAATGACCACCCTATGAAAAACAAAAAAACCTCATCACACAAGAAAATTAGTACTGCTTAGATAATGCAAGTATTTGTAAAGCTTAATAGTCTTAAATAAATAATGTATTCAAGCATTTCCAATGACTTTTCAAGTAGATCTTAGTTTCATGCAAGAAAACTTACTTCCTTGTTACAAATTTTGATAGCACCACTAAAAAGTCCTGTTTGAAAGCTATAACAAGATAATTACTAAAATGTGCACATACAAATTCCAGGATTAGCACTTGCAATGGTACAGTATGGAAGCTGGCACAGCAACTCCCTTTGCTAGCTGCCTAGGGAGACCAGACACGTTTGGGATCCACTGCCTTCATCCTTTGTAAATTTAATTAATGCTCAAATTGAAATATCAAAAATCCTTAGTGAACTCTTACTTCATCTGAACTTGAAATTGTCACACCTGAAAAAAAAATAATCAAAAACCCCAAAATACTTTGACCCATATCATTACTCATTCAAATGTTATTATTTCCAGTGGAACCAAAACAGTTCCTCAAAATATAAAACTATACATAAAACATATCTATCTCATGCAGCACTGAAAGTTCAAATTTAGGCTTTGGGAGAGAAAGTGTGCAAGAGTAGAGATAGAAAAATAATAGTCTTAACATTAAATCTTAGAACTAAGAGTCCCTATACCTCTAATTAAATTAGTGCAACCACATCTCTTTTATCCTAATTAAGAAAACAGAATCACAACTGCCACTTGCATTAGAAGTCACCAAGTTATAATCCATTTGCACTTCAAATTGGAGCATAAGGATGCCAAAATTATGCAAAGGTGAATAAAATACTTCATTACTAACTGTAAGCAACCTTATCTTTAAGACTGGATATAACAGTTTAACAAAGAAAAAGCAGCAGCAACAAAAAAAGGGCACCAAACTTGCTAACTTTCTCCACCGAGATAAAAGAAAGAAAGTATCTCCTAAAGAAGAAAACGTATCCATAGTTTGGAGAAGCATGATTTAAGCTCACAATAATAGACATCCAAAGTCCAGGAAAACTTCTAGCTCTGCTTCTATTTCTAAAAGGATTGAGCAGTCATTATTTTGTCAGATATTTCTATTAAAGTGCCACAAATATTATCTCTGTCCCATTTCACTGATTTTCAAAAAAAGATGTATTTTCAAAACACAACACTAAACTGTTAAGGAAAGATCATCAAAATCTTTCAACTGTCATCTAAGTTGAAGGCTTGTTTTCTCTGCTGATTACCTATCACGTCCATTTGAAGCAGCCTTCCATATTCAAGTCACGACAACTCTTCCTCCCAGCTTCCCAAGCATCCGTGGGGGAAAGACAGAGAATGATGGCAAGGGAAAGCTCAGATCAAGAGCTCTCTGCCTCTGGGTCAACAACTGGCCACATTAGCCCAGGAAAAGCAGCTGAAAGCAAATATGTAAACTCAGGCAGCTGAAGTCCTACTACTCATTCAGATTCAGGCTTAAAAAACCTCACTATGCCCTTTTAATCACTTAATTTTCCTTTCTTTTGTCTTTAGAAATGCCTGAACTTGTTGGTTTGTTTTTTTGTTTAGTTTGGCTGGTTGGTTTTGGTTTGGGTTTGCTTTTTGTTTGGTTCAGGGGGTTTTTTTGATACAATTAGAAGTCAGAGCAAAGTAGAATATGCATCACAGGAAACAAATTTCTTGACTGATGTTTCCCCAAGTTGTTAGAATATAAAACAGTATATAAAAAAAAATAGTAAGGAATTATGACAACTTCTACAGTAAGAGAGTATTTAACATCCTGACAATGACTTCTACAGCTGTAAAACTGCAAAGCTAGGTAATTTCTAAAACAATAGTAACAAGCTAATTTGATACATTATTTGATTTTTGAGGCAAGGTAAGTTTGCAAAGACTGACTTGATATAATGATTCTGGAAAGAGTAGTTGCTGTTATCTGAAATTATTTGAAGTTTTGTTGGGGTGGGGGATGGTTTGTAAACAAATAAAACATCTTGTAAACTTAAAAGCAGTTATCAGAAATATACCAATACTGTGTTCAATCACAGACTGTTTGTAGTAATAAATAAAACCAGGATTAACTAGTTACTTCTGGTAATTTTTGCCTCCACAAGGGCATAAGTAAAATAAATTGCACCAAGTGCTCTCCTCTTTATTTGCTTTACATGTTTTCTTTCTCTTTTCTGAGAGTTAGCTGTTCACTCTGGTAACCAGTAAATTAAATCATAAAAAAGTTGCATGAATAAAAAAAAAAAAAAAAAGGCATTTGCATGCAAGCCTCTTTTATTTATTTACTAAGATAAAATAAGAATTCCTTTCTGCCCCAGAATTCAGACATGATGTAAAACACTTCCTCACTCCACAGCAGGAGGAAACTTCTCTGATGCTGCACCAGAGAGACCAGTTCAACTTTACTGTACTACAATGGGGGGTACTGAACTTCATGGTCATTCCTCTGGATTCAGATCAGGGACTAAAAATTCCTATTGTTCAGATAATAATTTCACTTTTACCTTAGGAAAGGGAAAATAAGATACTTCCTTTCAAGATGCACAAAGCTAAATTTAAACATCTCATTAGCATGCTGAATTAAGAGTTGTATAATTCTTCTGGAAACTCCCTATTGCTTTTATTGCAGTTAGTGTATTTCATTAGCTTTTAAAAAGGGACAGTTAGATCTCCAATCTCATGTTCTGTATATGCTACACTTCCAGATTTAACTGTATTTGCCCTGATGTCTATTGACACTACATACAGCAGCACTTTAAGGAAGTCACATACCTGCACATACTGACAAAAGAGTACATGCCACATATGCAACAACAGAAGTATAAAGGAAAAAAGCAGCAGAGATGGAGATATTTTCAAGTAGAACTGAATCACAACAACATGCATCCCCTTCCATTCTATACACAAAAGATTTAATGTTTCACTCTGAAAATGCAAAAAGTAGACTTAACTGAAAATGTTGAAGATTTACATTAATAAGATGATGTATTTTTCCTTTAATATTTCAATACAATATTTTGATTTTTAAAGTCAGGCTGCCACAGAAATCCCAATTATTGCCTTGACCTCTTAAATTTCTCACCTTTTTAAAAAAGACTCTAATTTGGGTTGGTCTCTACGTGATTTTTTTGTATTAGAAAACAAACACAATACTATGTATTATGCTTGGATGACATACTGTATGTACTCAAAAAAAAAAAATCAATGTAATTTTTCCAATCCTTAAAAAAAAAAAAATCTACTTCTATAAGAAGCTTTAACTTGATAAGGCTGCTCATGGGTTGAGTAAAATAGATATTACTGTTTAATTATTTCTTTGTACTTCCTCGTCTGTCTGCATCCTTCTCTGTTCATACCGTATACTTAGACAACATAAGTCAAGGATCTACACAGTAGAGTTTTACTGCATGTAGTTGTATAATTCTCATCACAGTGGTGTCCCGCTACATGTTTCAGATTCTTTGTATTACAAGAGTTCACACAAGTAATAACTGCAGTTATAGAAATAGCCACAGCACAAATCTACAATGACTCACAACATATGGGAGTGGGGGAGGCTGGACATATACGAAGCACACCTCAAGTAAATAAAATAACTTGAAGGATTTAATAATAGCCTGTGACTTTTTCTGTCATTCATTTAAGCTTGTTATTTCAACTTCCTTTGTTACACATAACATTAATGCTCTTACTAAACAGCTGCTGTTGTATAGATTCATAGAAATGTCTGGGTTGGAAGGGACCTCTAGAGATCATCTAGTACAACCCCCCCTCCTGAGAGCAGGGACATCCTCAACTAGAGCAGGTTACTCAGAGCCCCATCAAGCCTCACCTTGAATGTCTCCAGGAATGGGGCCTCAACCAACTCCCTGGGCAACCTGTTCCAGTGTTCTACCATCCTCATGGCAAAGAACTTCTTCCTTACATCCAATCTAAATCCACTCTTTTCTATTTTAAAAGCATTGCCCCTCATCCTTTCACTCCAGGCTTTTGTAAACAGGCCCTCTCCAGTCTTTTTCTAAGCTCCCTTCAGGTACTGGAAGGTGGCTATTAGGTCTCCCCTGAGCCACCACCTTCTCTAGGCTGAACAGTCTCAGCTCCCTCAGCCTGTTCTCGTAGGAGAGGTGTTACAGTCTCCTGATCATCCTTGTGGCCCTCCTCTGGACCCTCTTCATCAGGTCCACGCCCTTCCTGCGCTGAGGGCTCCAGAGCTGGATGCAGTATTCCACATGAGGTCTCACCAGAGCAGAGTAGAGTGGTAGAATCACCTTTCTCAGTCTGCTGGCCACACTTCCTTTGATGCAGCCCAGGATGTGATTTGCCTTCTGGGCTGCAAGCACACACTGGCTGCTCACATCCAGCTTCTTGTCTGTCAGCACCCCCAAGTCCTTTTCTGCAGGGCTGCTCTCTATTGACTGTATTGCCTGTATTGATAGTGGGGTATTGATTTGTTCTGGCCCAGGTGCAGGACCCCTGCACTTCCTCTTGTTGAACCTCACGAGGTTCACCTGGGCCCAACTCCTTCTGGATGACTTCCCATTCCTCTGGTGTATCAAAGGCACCACTCAACTTGATGTCATCTCCAAACTTGCTGATGGTGCACTTGATCCCGCTGTCTATGTCATTGATAAAAACGTTAAGACAGGTCCCAGTAGAAAACCCTGAGGGACACCACTTGTCACTGATCTCCATCTGGACTTTGAGCCATTGACCACTACCCTCTGGATGCGACCATCCAGCCAATTCCTTATCCACTGAACCGTCCACCCATCAAATCCCTATCTCTCCAACATGGAGAGTAAGATGTTTTGGGGGACCGTGTCAAAGGCCTTGCAGAATTCCAGAGAGATCACATCCATAGGTTGTCCCTTGTCCACTGATGCAGTCACTCTGTCATAGGAAGCCACTAAGTTTGTCAGGCAGGATTTCCCCTTAGTGAAGCCATGCTGGCTGCCCTTGATCACCTCCCTGTCCTCCCTGTGCCTTAC
>JANHGN010018854.1:0-32544 GCA_024605025.1 Megaceryle maxima | reverse complement strand
AATATATATCTATATCTTTCTTAAATAGTTATCACTGGATGGTTTACATAAATGATGTTGAGATAAAGAAAACAATCAAGACCTTCAAGAATCAATTCACCTCTAGAGCAAGCACTGAAATAGCCAAAGTGGGACTTAGTGCAAATTTAAATGAACTGATTTATGTGCAAGATACTGCACAGGACACCCTGTCTTTCTATTACTACACATCTGCAGTTACATAGTCTTTGGTTCATCTCAGTTTTATTCAAAATTGAACTAGAATGGTACTGATCACCTTTTAACCGTTTCATTATTCATCTCAAGGATGTCACTTCCCAGTTCCCCTCTCTCTCTCTCTCTGCCCCTTCTGTATCTACACACAATTCCCCAATTTTGAGATTTGGTGCTCCAGTTACCAGTGGTCAAGACAACTATCAAGATACTTTTGTTGGCTTTTTTCAGTCAAGGCTTGCCTTTCCAAAACTTTTGCTGGGCTGTACTATTCCTGAAGGAGTGACTATCTAAACACAGAACTGTAAGTGGCAGAAGAATAAAAAAAAAAAATAATAGTAATAATAAATTCTGTTTCCCCAGTATCACCCAGTCAGCATAGGATCTAACAGTGTGAAGACAGGCAAATGCTGAACTTAGTTATTAATGCTGGAACCCAGGCTTGGCCTTTTCACTAACAAAAAGGCTTTCACAGAACTCTTTTATGGGGAGTTATGTTTTTAAAGAGGCTAAAAAGACCTTGCTGTTGGGTTTGGTTAGAGGAGAATGTTGAGAGGTGGTATTTGCTTTGGTTTCTGTGGTTTTTTTAAATGTTGGAAGAAGCAAACTCTAAACAGCAGCTGAAAAGTAAAAGAAACCTTCCTAAAAAAAATAAAAAAATAAATCTATTTCAGCTACCCATCACATTAAAACAGCCTGTTTACGCTATGGGCTTCTTGCCAGAATATCCTTTTAGATGTGCATTTCCACTCGCCAAGACCTGAGAGTTTATTTTAAAAAGTTACCATACCCATAAAGTATATACAAAAAGGACAAAGAAAGACAACTGAATCCTGAAATACTTTAATTTAAAATGCAACATAAATAAAACTCCAAGCTGTTTCTCAATAAATATACATTAGGACACTTAGTACTTGCACAGGTTCCAGGATTAAGTGTTTTATACTACGTGCATTGTATCATTCTCTTTACTGCCAATTTTTGTTATTTTTATGTCACCACAGTGACTGCCAAGAACATTTTTGAAACCTCATACATTCGATTAAAACATCAAGAACATATTTTCAGAAATGAAGGATTTACTTTAAACAATATAAAATGAAAATATTTTTGAAAAAGTTGTATCAAGTGTTGATTTTATTCATATCCTGCTTACTAATATGTAAATGTAACTCTTGTAAAGGAATACAAAAGTTGTTTTAGAGTTTAGTGCTAGAATACTTTCAAATCCTAAATTACAGTGGGCAAGTTCTGGCCCACCTAGCATCACACCACCATTATCAGGTATCTGCATCATCAAAGATTGTTTCCAGAAGACATCCAAGGTTCTCAATTACATGTACATTCATTAGGAAGTTCTCATTATGCAAAATTAAAGCTTCCCAGAAATCAAATGTTGAGGATTTAACCTGTTGCAAATTGCAAATACTGGATCTCCTTCAGAAAAAAAAAACAACCCAAAACAAAACTAACCACCACCCCACATGAACCACACACCTACTAACAGAAGCATTCTTCCTCTATAGCTACTTAGGGTCCAAAACTAATCTTTTCATATCCTTCAAGTTAAAAAATTTATTAGATCTTGGACTGTATTAGACCATTAATTCAAGAGTTCAACAGCGTGACTGTCTCAGTTTCTATTAATTTTTCATATAATAAAAACAAATTGTCTGCTTTTGTAACACAAATTCTACTAAGGCAGCAAAACTTTACATTGTTCACGCTCTCCCTTGCCTCTCATCTCTCTCATCACTCTTGGGTTTGCTAAGCTAGAAGAACTGAAGACCAACAGAATAGCTGCACTCCATATGGAATGTGAACACAGCACCTGCAGAATAGAAGCTCTGGTCTCCTGTATCAGGTCTTATTTCCTGTATGTTGCTGCCCACTACAGAACAACCTATTCATTATTCTCCATAAAACCCTTTCAGAGAAAGTTGGTTTTCCATCCCTCAAAGATGCAGACCAGCAACCCTGGGGAAAACAGCTACAGAAAATGCAGTCTGCAAAAAAGGCAGCTACTTTTCAGGTCATAAAAGGTCATAATCATGCAAATAACCTTAGGCAAATTTATGCAAATTACTCATAAGGAAAACCTACATTTATACTTAGTTCCCACAGTTTTCAGTAGAATTTTCAAGCCTTTATTGGCCAATACCAAAAAATGTCATTTTTTGGTCACTTCAGTATTAAGAACCATTTATGTCCTCAGCTACTTAGCACCTATTAGTTTCATAAACTATTACCACAGATTTTCTACTTTCTTATATTAGGTAGGCCACTCAAGTTATCTGCTCCTGTACTTAACGCTAGAAGTATTCTTACAGTCTGTTGTACGATATCTGAAAATTACATTGTAGCAGAATCTTTAATGATGATGACATGTTTGTGTATTGTTTGACTTACCTTGAATCTCTCCAAAATACACGACATGAAATACACTCTGATTATTTGCCATAAAGTGGAATATCTGCATGTTTAATATTTTATATTTTTTGTGGAAGTCAGTGAAGATTAGTTCTGAAGAAAAAGACAGTATTTGTATGTTACTTTAACTTGGCACAGTGTCTTTGCCTTCAAGAAGGATTTATGAGAAATGAAAATATAATTGATTAAAGTAAAGCATGCTTTCTCTTCAGGTTTAAATTCCACAGTTCAGGTAGGAATTCAGTTGCATTCCAAGCAGTTGCTTTTTTTTTTTTTTTTTTTTTTTTAATACTGTGGCTAAATTGAAGCAGGCAGCAAACATTTCACTTTTCAATTAGGCAATACCTGTGGAAGGAATACACACAAGGAGAGAATACCTTAAAGAAATGTTCTGTTGGTTTATTTCTTCCATCAGAGTTTCTGCAAAGGGTGTTGCCTAGACAAATGAAGACAAGACCTCTTCTCAAAAATTTAACATGTTATTGGTTGTCTTTTTCTATTTTATTTTTAAAAAAGGCTACTTGCCAACTCTAAAGTGTCTAAAACTAACCATTCCAATAGAAACAAGCAAAACAAATCTTCCCTTCAAAATATAGTGGCATTATCCATTAGTAAAGCTGCATAATGTACAAAAGATAAAGTACTGTATCATGTTCAATTGCTCTAAAAAACTACTGGTACTATGATAGGATAAAGGTACATGCTGGCTGTTTTTTCAAATGTATTTTGAGAACTTTATTATGAGACACACAGCAGTCCCTTTGTATTAATGCTGAAGCTTCTTTCACTAAAGTTCCCTCCACCCCTCCAATACAAACTATTGAAAGAGAAATAAGATTTCTCTTTGCCATTCAAGAATTATTTTATACACAGATATATACAAATTACTTGTCCCTTCCACCTGTGAAGAAATAACATCAAATTTGTATAGGCAGAAGTGAGAACAAGATATTCAGGTGTATCATTTGCACACATACCTCCTATTCTTTCCAGCACAGTACATCTTGGCCTCAAGAACAAAGGCTTTGGGCTTGTCATTTCCACATAAATCACTCCAGTATCTCTAAATGCCTTTACTCGCCCACAATGAGGGTAGAGACAGGACTAATCCTATCGTTACTTAGTTCCTTCATCACAACTCAAAAAGCTACTACAACTCCACAGTGAGGAAGCAGTAAGAAAGAAGGAACCACCACAATTTAACAAAACATGCCTGGAGAGCTGTGGCTGTCCTACCCTCACAATTATTCTTACTACACCACCAGAATATATAACATGTGGTAGTGCACAAGCTGAAGTTTGTCATCATCCGAGTTTAATCTAAATTTGGACCAAAGAGCAAGTCTATCAAAGACTTGATGCGGAATGCCAAGCAAGTGCTCATCAGCCCTCTGTAATAGGATGCTTCGCAGGAGAGCAGCAGAAATTAGTTCTATTTTGCTGGAAGGAGCTTCAGTTTCATTTAAGGGATATGAACTGATTATGTAAAAAGAATACATTCTACAATACATTCCAATAGTCTTTGGAGAGACATTAAAAGTACATATACATTTTATTAGCACATACTAAACTAAAAGCAGATACAAACTGTAGGTGATTGTTTCCTTTAAGTGAAAGATTTACAGAATTTTTAAGTAGAGTTTGAGGTACAAGCTGAGACTACAGTGGCTATGGGAGTTTGTGCAGGCAATATGTCACCCCAGTTCTCCTATCCCAAGCATATTTTTTGCAGAAAAATTTTTCCAGCATAAGTAACACAGAACAGTGTTAAGACTCCCACTTTGTTGTGGCTTTTGTCGGAACCGACTCACCCCACAAATCTCTCTTTTTGTCATAGCCCCATTAATACCAAATTAATAACATGAAACCTGTACTCATATTCTCCAAAATTCAATAGATTTCTAAAATACATACTACATATGCATAAAATACATGTTCTAAAGTGTCTGAAAGTGCATGGACAACTTTTAAGGAACAATTGCAACTTTCCCCACTTACACTGCCAGTCAAAATGGGAAGTGCTATATTTTTGAGGGTCAGCATATAGAGACTCAAACTAGGAACAGCAATTCAACTGGTCCAGAAGTCTGCAAGCCTATTCAGCAGGTTTTTGCCTTTTCCTTCACCACTCACACCCCACACCCCTCCCTTGTCCCCAATATCTGAAGGTGTTTATGTTGTATTTGCTGCTGCTTCTAATGAGAAGAACTGAAGCTATCCAGAGACTCAAGGGGAATCACAACACAGCTTATTTCCCCCTGCTCCTGCCCAACCACAGTAGGGCCATTGCCTTATGACTGCACTGCCAGGGAGGGATCAGCAGACCAGCTCTGAAGATAGCTACTCTTCTTGTGTGTGACTGACTCCATCAACTGCTACTCCAGTCCTGCTTATAGGAGAAATTGCTACAGACTTTTCATCTCAGCAAATTTAGAGTGGGATTTCACATAAAACACACACACACAGGCGTAGTCTGAGGAAGTATGGAATAGCAAAGGTCTGCTAGAAACAATAGAGGTGTGACAATCCTTTCAAGGGAAGACAGCAAGCACTGCAGAGCTTGATGAGCTTCCTGTAAATTGCAAAAAAATTGTTTGATATAGTACTTCTTAAACAGGGATGAAAAAGTATCTTCTTCCACGAAGATACTAGGCTATGATTTTACTGAAATCAGTGACTTTGGTCTTTGTAGTAACTGGGATTTGCATTGTATTGCTGGTTTGTTAGAAAGCTTATCTTATTCTAAAATTTTTAAATAAGTTTACCTTCTTTTTAAAAGGCCCATTATTCTGTAGATAAAGAGTTTCACATAGTAGTGTAAAAACATCAAGTGGAAGGGACCTCTGAAGGCATACAGATCCAACATCCTGCTCAAAGCCGGGTTACCTTCCAATTTAGATCAGGTTGCCCTGGACCTTGTCCTAGCAAGTCCTGAATATCTCCAAGGATAGCAAATCCTGAGCCCCTCTGAGTAACTCAGATCAGTGCTTGACCACATAGAGAGAGTAAATAATCCTCTCCTAGTCTCAGACTGTGACTTTTCTTGCTGCATCTCATGACTTGCTCTTGTTCAGGAAGAATGAGAGAGACTTCCCTCAAAGATACACATCTGTTTTCCCACCCTCAGTGATCTTGGTGGCACTCAACACCACTCATCACACTTTGCCAACATGTTATCTTATGCTGAGAAGCCTAAAACTCAACACAGCAAGCCAGATGCAGGCCCATGAGTGCCAAATACAGGAGAACAGCCATTACCCTCAGCCTGCCTGCTATACTTCTACTAACACCAGTATGTTGTTCATTTTCATCACCTCCAGTGCATGCTGCTGACTCACATTTGATGCTCTGCCCACTAAGAGATCCATTACATTTTCTGGAGAGTTGCATTATATGTACCTTACATATATGCAAATTGCATCCATGGCAGCCACATCATCATGCTGCCAATGTACAGCATCAGGATTAGTTGAGGTGTGAAATTGGAACCAGTTCTGAGACTCTAGCTTTCTACATGGAGATTTGACTCCTCTGGTGCTTTATGTTTCAAAAAACTAAAATCACTAGTTAGTTATAAATTTAGTGTTATATGTAAGCAGATACAGTTGTATACATACTCCATATATTTAAAGTCTTTCTTTCCTTACTTTGCCAGACAAGCAAACAGCTGAGAGAAGAAACTACTTAGAGCTGCTTTAGTCCACAGCAATGTGCAGTTGTTAGATACCAAAGCTAAGTCTTTCAATTACAAGTCGGTAGAATTGTCACAATATTTCAGCATCCTATCCATAGTTGTAACAAGTTACTAAGGTTAAGTTTGTGAAGAAATCCCAGGTACAGGATCTTCCTTCCTTCCCACCAAAAATAAGACACAGTAATCTCACAATTTCAGATGGACAAAAGACATTGTTATGGATTGGTTTTGAAGAACATTTGGTTATCCTCATCAGTACAGTCATGAAAAAAAATTAATATGGAAGTGAGGTAATTTGAATGCTTGTGTTCAGCTGTAAGAATCAACCCTGTAACTCTTTCAAGTCCAGAAAAGACTTCCTTTTACTCTTTCTATTAATATAGATTTTTGTATATTCCAAGTTAGCTGTAATGTTTTCTATGCATAGCCTGCTTTATCATTGGTTAAAGTTACCAAAATAAGAAAAAAAAAAAAAAAAAAAGCCAACCAAACAAATATGCCCTGCAACATTGTTTCAGTTCCAAAGTTACAATTATTTTCTCCAAATAGGCCTGTGTTGGGGGGAAAAAAGTTCCTACAGGTGAGGGAGGGCAGGGTGCAGCCAGAGCTCCTCCAGTGACACGCACTGCTTTCTAGTGTGTTCATTTTGATCTCTGAAGCCTCTTGCCTGTAGCACACCACACAGCCTTTATGCTTAACCATTAAAGAAAGCAACCTGTCTGGAAAAAAAAAAATAGATTTGAAAGGATCTTCTGCAGGAAGAAGCAGAATGGGTGCAAAACTGTAAAAATTACACATTTGACTCAAATGCAAGAGCTCAGAATGAAGTAAGACACAGTTTCTTCCATACTCCCATCTCCACTTGACACACTGGGTAGACTGAATAACGGTAAGCAACACATAAATAGAGAAAGATGCAGCTCCACCAACCTCAAAAGTTAGAGAATGGCTTTGATTAATGTGTAAAGAGAGACATATAGGAATAGCTCTTGACAAAGAAAGGGTGTTTGAGTTTACTATTCAGATTGGAAATGGAAGTGGAACAAATGTTGATTTCTTTCTAACTGCCATAGCAACCCACACACACTGAAGTTATATGACTCAGAAGCTGTTTTCTTTAAATGCAGCGCCATATGGCTTTTAAACCCCCTTGGTTCAATGCCCAGACAGAATAATTATTTCTTCATTTTATTGTCTTAACAGACTCTGAATACTCAAACTTTATGATTTTACTCAAATTACTCAAGTTCTCCTTTACATTTCTCAAGTTCCTGCAAGTCAATCCCAAAGGGCTTTGCTTTTTACTTTAAGTTAAAACATTAATGAAATACGCAGCAAAATTAGGTATATATCTGGCAACTTAAAGCAATTTCAGATATCCAAATATCCTGTGTATACAGTTATACCAAGAAAATATTTGTTCCTTATTTTTAATTTAACTTATTACCAGAGGATTAAAAATTCACATTTCTCAAATGAAGCTTTAAGCACTTGTCGGCAGTTGCAGTAAGTACATATGCTCAAAAGTATACACTAAATTTCCATCACAGAGGAGTTCAAAGTCTACACAGAACAAAACATAGCCAACTTTATTACACTGGGCCTGCTTAAATGTATTTAATATTCTCAAGCTGCTTAGCAACCTATCAAAATGACTTAAAGAAAATTGCATGATAGAAGTTCACATGATAGAAGCTCACATCCCTTTTCCTGTAAAAGTTATTGAATGTAAAATATTTTCCTAAAATTGGCAAAGAGAATATAATATTTTGTCACACTATAAAGGTTTCACTTTAAGTTATATTTTGGCAATTATTAGAAAACATAGAACTGCATGTCCAAAAGATCAGCTCACAGATGAAGAGTGCAATCTTCAATACCTCTCATTGGCCAGAAACTCAAAGCAGGTTTAGAATCATGGAAAGCATATTTCACAGCATGAGTGCCTTCACACTGTCCACTTTGAAAACAAACTCTCTCAAGTTATTGTTTCTGCATTTCTTTCCAATACTATACCCCAATATTTCATCGAACAGAATTTTTTACCATACCTGTTACATTTTAGCACAATACCACAAAAAAGTAAGTCTTCAAATATATCTGGTTTTCCAAGGCAAAGACAATGTTAAAACAGAAGGGTTTTAAAAAAAAAAAAAACCACACCACACACAGCACCAAAAAACCTAAACACATTAGAATACCAACTCACCTTTTTGTACACAGTTTACACTTAATTTCTATGCCTACAACCGTACCAAACAAGGGTAAACACCATTATTGCTACAGCTACACAACCAAATGGACCCAGCACAAGTTACATACACGAGCCAGCATCACACTTGTACTCATTGACTAGAGTAATAGAGAGCAGATAGCATGTAGTATGAAAAAGTGCAGCATTGTCCCCACTTGAGACAGTCCATTAAGGATGGGGAAATCTCAGCTCACTGTAATATGTATTTCCTAAAGCTGGCCTGACATACCTCAAAAAAGGAATGCCTACTCATTTCCCTTTAATTTCAACGCCTCAAAGTTATCACTTAGAGATTTTCCCCTTCACCAATTTGACAAAACATGCAAACATCTTTTATACTAAATACTTATTAAAAAAAAATACAATAGCCTGTTATCTGTCATCACCAGCCCTTATATACAGTCTTCAGATCAGAAACAGACAATAACACTTCATTTTTCAAGATTAAAAACCCAAGAAGCTAGACCTTTTTGCCTATCTGCATTCTTGCAGTTATTATGCACCAACATCAGCAAGATGGGAACACAACATGAAAAATACTTGTAGCACTGCAACAAAAGCCCCTCTCAATATTGTTTGTTCATTGCAGATACCACAGTTAAGTAATGCAAAGTACTCACATCTAAAAATCTCTTACACAGCTACTACTCCACACCTAGAAAGCCAACAACACATAACAGCAGGAGATCTATTTCAAGACACACTCCAATCACAGAGCACAAGAAAACAGATTCAAATATCTGGATGATACCATACATCAAGTATCCAAAAAGCATTTGACTTTTCAACTGAAGTACTTCAGATTTTTATATTCTGTCAGCAGTTTGTACAAGTTCAGCATTTTACCACACACCCTCATTTCTCCATTAACCAATGCTACAAAATATTGAGTAAATAGTAAATCACATTAAAAGATTTTCACTTACCTTGTCCACCGATCTGGTGACACCACAGTGTCAGAACTATTGCTAATATCCAGTGCATCCACTCAGTTACTCTGCCGCTTCCTTGTCTTTCAGCCATTGCTATACAAAGAAATATTATTGAATGGTTTACTTATAACTCTTCAGAAACATACTTTCGGGTGGAAGAAAACAAAACCAAATCCCCATAAATTTCCTCAATACACATCTATCACTCTACTTCAATGAATGCTCACCACTAAAAATGTTTTGGTTTTTTTCTCTTTTCATTCAGACCCTCCCTGACTGCATTTGCTCAGGACTACTACCTCACAGTCTACTACAAGATGGAAGTAAGTTACTTTGAATATGCTTGAATTTACCTTTCATACAGAGATTCTGAACTCAGAGAAACAGGTTCCAGTCCAGTTTCAGGAGTCCAGAACAAGCAGCACTTCTCTAAAGTTTTTCTGTATAGTACAGAAACTCTTCCAAGGTGAAGTCCCTGTCAGTGTTTAACTTGACATTTTAAAAAAACTTCTGTTTTCTACAACATTGAGTTGCGCTAGCAGTTGCTTTTCATCGTGTACCAACCTCATCTTGCAGTGGTGACATTTGCCACATCAATGACATACACAACATTCACCTATTTATTATTTACCCTCCCTTTTTTAGCACTGTAGCTCAGGTCTGCTTCTTCCGAAGACCTGTTTAATCAAATACCAATTTGTTAAAATTGTACTAATTACAGAGGCATGGCTAAACCTTGGCTTAAAAAAAAATTAGGATGCATTTTCTAGCCTAAAACATAGGCAAACATCACAGAAATTTATACATATATATACTGCTCTAAAGTTCTTGTGAAGTGTTGTAGGAACCAAAAAAAACAACTTTAAAAACCCAAACAAGTAGAAAAAATGTTAACACAATGTAATGTTTACATATTGGCTGATTAAGCGGACTTATAATATTATTATTAGAGCAGGTTTCATTTAAAAAAAACAGTAGAAGTATTTTACAAACACATGGATACAGAGGCCAACCATAACAAAAAGTTCAACTGAAGTTACACTCAATAACCCTCAGTCCTCAATTCTGATCTAGAATGTTTGATTTATAAAATAAATCTCTACTTTATAGAATTTAAAATAACAGTACTAAATAATGAAAACCAAAGTAAAACTACACAGGCTGTCACATAGACAACTACTAAACTTGAGTTTCTCCCCACACATTTGGACAGAAGGAAGGCAATGGAAACCACCAGAGTTTTCTTGCTTGCTTGGTGTGGGTGGGGTTAACTTGTCTTGTTTGCTGTGACACTCAAAATTTCACTTTTTCTTTTCATTGGTGTCCCAACTACTGGCCCAGATGACTAAGTATCTTTTTATGTACTTCATGTAGTTGTTGAGGATGAAAATTGGCTTTTGCTTCAAAACATGTTATGGAAACTAGCACTTCTGCACAGAAAAGCTCCTCAGGGTTGCAAACACCTTGATTTTCTCCTTAGGAGGTTGGTTTAGGCCCCCCTAGAGCAGCTGTTATTTCAGCAAAACAGTGCCCTCCCCAGACAGCACTCTGCAGTAGGGATGAGAGGAAGGGATGCTACAAGGCTTTGTTTGTTTTGCCTTGCCTTTTTCAGGCTGTTTAACCCCAAGAGGAAAGGAGAAACAATTGACTGAAAATGGTAGTCCAAAGCAAAACTGTAGAACAATGAACATCAATAAATGGCCTAAATATATACATATATAAAATTACCATAAGTTCAAAGAAATAGTTTTGTTAAAATAGTATCTTGGAAAAGAGATACTCTGTTTCATTAATATTCTTCCCCCAAACTAACAGACACATTTCTGATTCTCAGTGAAAGCAAACAGATGGTATTCAATTAGTTATTTACCTACTTTACTACTATTAATTAAAATCTCCAAGACCATTTTTCTTTTCACTGTGTTTACAGAAAGCTACAGTTCCATAAAAATCTGGCATATGTATGTACAGCCCTGATAGTTGTAATATAAATACTATAACTAAGGAAAGCATTAAGAAGCCATATCTGAACTCCACAAGGAAACATTTAAGGCAGCATTTTTGCTTGGACATTCCTAACTACTGAACAGAGGAAGACAATGGCCTTCTTACTAGGAGGAATCCTAGATGTCAACATCAGTAGCATTCAAATCAGTGAAAGGATCAATATCCCTGGTCACTCCCTGGTTGATGCACAGAAATTTTAAATCTTAGTAGCTGTACTTGTATTCTGTTCTTAGGCTTACTTGCATAGTTTAGTTACTTGTTGGGTAGATTTGATAGTGAAATGTTTTGAAGCCTGCGACTTCTCGCCTAGCAAAGATGAGACAGGCCTTGAAATGGTTTGCTAAGCCAGAGCACCCTGAAAAGAGGGACTCAAGGCGTCAAGAAAAGCACAAATGAGGACACCAGTGTCAAGATAAGCACCAGTAATAATTTAAACTGATCTTCTTGGAGCCTTCCAGCACCGAAGGATGGATGAGCTCACCCCATGACTATATATGGGCAAAGGAAGCCCAGAGTTCAACTGGCGAACAGTGCGAGGAAGACTATGATCATCCAATGGAGGGAGAAAAGACCCTAACCCTAATTTTATTATGCACGCTCAGACTACATAAATGAATTCCAGGAACTCATTAGAGTAAGACTGCCCTTTCCAGGAAATTTGATGAATATGTATGTTTTTCCTGTATATTAGATGGTGTGTTTTTCTAATTCATTGGAGCACTTACAGAGGAGAATCCCCAGTGCTGCCCCAGTGCTGCAATAAAGAATGCTTGCTTAATAACAACTCTGTTATTGGGTCCTTATCTCAGAATCCTTACCCAGCCGCACCTAGCCTCCCACCTTGGTGAGGAGTGCTAGAAAGCAAGGGGGTTTGGAAGCTCCTAATTTTGTTTCAACAAGACTAGAGAAAGCAGAAATTGTGAATTTTGATTTTGGATCTGAAAAAAATGTTTTTCTTCACATTGCAATAGCCATCCATAGAAGACAAATGGAGTGAGGCAAAAGGGGCTGCAGGGGATAGGATAAAACTGCATACTTCACAGCAACACAGCACTATAAAGAGAGAAAGGGAATTTAAGCCTGATAGACACCATTCCTGTCATACTTCTTGTTTTCTGAGGCAATTTGTAAAGGAAACAAAGCAAAGAAAAGCCAGTGACACATATGTAACAGAAATTTCAAACTAGTGCTTCCATTTCTCAAGGAAAAATCAATAGGAAGCTGCCATTATAGTTGCAGAAAACCAACTCAAAGACCAAAACATGAATTGCCTATGAATCCTGAGCCTCATTTTCCACATAATAGGTGCAAGAAAACAGGTTTATCTCATGCAAACACATTTCTTAATTAAAGAAGAGAAGAATTGTTCCAACAGAGGCTACACTGCTGTGTAAAAAGCTTAACTGGCAAGCCCCTAATAACCTTTATATCATTTGGGTTTACCTCAGCATTGTTTCCACCCTTCCCATACAGGAATAAAATGACCAAGGACAGAATCAAGCCTTAAGTATTATGCTGTTCCTATTAATAGGAACAGCAGAGGCAACTGGTCAGGAGAAGTAGAACAGAAGAGAAAGTCTTCATTTTCACACACCCCCACACCCCCCTGCTTTTTTAACTTTAGTTGTCTTGTAAAAGAGGTAACAAGAAATTATATTTAAAAAAACCAACCTAGATTCTAAAAACATATTTAATTTTTTTGTTGTTGCAAGACTTATTGAAGTAAAGCCAATAGATATACAAATCACATCATCCAAAGGACAAAAACCTCATTAATCACTCTACCTAACTCTCCAGGGGAATCTATTTTTATTTTCCCCTGAAAGCTACTAGGAGAAGAACAGTATGAGGGAGGAAAAAAAAACCACCAGACTAACAAAAATACAAAATCTTACCTATATAGCTTCCTTTTCTCTACCCCTTCTTCTAGATCAACTTCACTGGTGGAAATAACAATAACAGGAAAAAAAAAAAAACCAAAACCCCAAACCCCACCACCAAAAAAACCTCACCACACACTAAACAAGCCAAACCCCACAACTTTATGGCCTCTCCAACCAGGGCTCAGCTGAATTAGCAAACACTTGAAGATAACTTAACGCAGCTGTGCTCACACAGCATTTCCTGCACCAAAAAGTGCAGAGATGAATAAAGAAAAGAAAAGAAAAAAAATAAAATAAAATCAATCTTCACCACTGTTTATTTTACTCCTCCCCCCCCCCACTTAAACTTATGCATATAAAAATATTCTACCTGAAAAAAAAAAAAGCTACAAGAACTACACTTTCCAGCTTCACAGCCAAGAGAAAATAGTAAGTGGACCTTCTTCACATTTGTTGACAATTAGTTGTAACTAAATTAGAGTGAACCAGGTACAGTCAGTTGGCAAGAGATCAGCTAACATGGATAAGTCCATCATAAAAAGGAGTGTAACAAAGTTTGAAGTTTATTTTAGATGAGACTTTTGCTGAAGTAGCGTTAGCATGAAAATCTAGGAGGCTTTCAGTTGCATTACCAGAGATATGTTTCTATCTCAGTGGCATGATCTATTAGAATCCACAGGCATTGCAGAATTTTATTTGGGGGTGGCAATCACATCTCTTTTGCTTTCCTTCTGTTACTGCTTGGAGTATTTTATATGCTTTTGTCTTGTCTGAATCACTGAGTATATCCACTGTGTAGACTTAAATACCCTTTTCAGAGTAAATATTTTTCTTACAAAGTTACCTATGTAGAAAACAATATTTAGCCCTACGCAAGCATAGACGTGATAAATATTTGGTAGCTGACAAGCAAAAATATGCCAGCTTTCTGGTAAGTCATGGGACTATCACTACTACCTCATAAAAGTGAAAGGTACTGTTGAAGAAGAAGTAGAATTTAGTTACTTAACTCTATATTTAAAGTAGTTCTTCTCTCCATATAGCACCAATGCAATATCAGGTATAGACAGTGGAAAGGGATAAATGGCTTCTCAGACTATTGTTAATACAGCCAGCCTCCCTGTATATACCTTTCACTCATGCATTAAAGAGATTTCCACTTATTTGCACAAATTATTGAAATAATCATTGTATCTTGCTGCTGCCACTCTGTGGCTAACACTACAGTCTATAGTTTATATATCTATAAATCCATTCTCAGAACAGTCCTATTCAGAAAATTGTTATGTCAGGTAAAGTGAGGCAAACTTCCATATCAGGTAAGATAGTAATTCCTAGCTCAGACCACAGTCTGAAAATTGAAAATTCACATATATGCTTGACTTTGAAACCTTTATTATGCCCTACTGGAATTTCATGTGCTTTGGTTTAGAAAGTATTCCCACTCTTCCCTCTTCTTCAAGAATACTTGTAGATTTGAAATTTTTACCTCTGTCCAATAAAAA
Organism: Megaceryle maxima; assembly: GCA_024605025.1. Lineage (NCBI taxonomy): Eukaryota > Metazoa > Chordata > Aves > Coraciiformes > Cerylidae > Megaceryle > Megaceryle maxima. The sequence continues at coordinate 17,626 of JANHGN010018854.1, read as the reverse complement.
GAAGATAGTAATAGCAATTATACACCTAATAAACTCCAAACAAACCAGCTTATGTGGTATTCAGCATATTGTTGAATGTATCACATTAGCTGCTTTCATAAAATAGATTTGAGATAGAGGAAAGAAAGAAACAAAAGACAGAAGAACAAAAAAACAAACAAACAAAAAAAACCAACCCACCATTAATATGTCTCAGTGATGATCATTAAAGAGTTGATAGGTTATGTGTTCCCTCAGCTGTATCTCTCTGAAATGGAAATCTGATACAAGAGTTTTAGCAGGTATGTGAAATTCTTGGAGTTATATAGTCGGGCAAAAATAGAAGAAAAAAACAACAAAACATTAAAAACACAAAACATCCTTTAAAGGTTCTGAATGTTATAATCATTTGGAATCACTGATGCCAAAGGAAAAAACCAAGGACAGACTAAAACTTTTGCTAATACAGACTGTGAAGTCTAAACAAGATGCATTTTACTGAATAAGATTCTAGGTGTCTAAAGCCAGATTCTGATCTTCCTTCCATGAACAAAAACCTATGGTACCAGCAGGCCTGTTTATATCCACATAACTGAAATCAGAACCTGGTCTGATGCATTTAAAATAATTGAATTTATCACTAATGTCTTACTTTGCCTGTTACAAAGACTGTATTTTTTAACCTCATTTCTGTTAGTGCATTACCAAAGACATTATAAATACAAGATCCCTCAGAGGGCCATCTGTGGAACCAGATACTATCCAAAGAGGACCTCCCTGCAGTATCAGGATTGTTTATGCAGTATAATGAACGGTAATGATAAGATTTTTCCTATTTAAACTCAGAAGCAATACAGGAGCAGCATAACAATATCCATACCACACCAGAGGTTTTCTGTGCTGCTGTCAATGGGCCAGAGCACTCCTGGTCCTCACTTCTAGCTGGTACCCATTGCCTTTGAGCATAGAACATGAGAAGTTACAAACTCCCACCTCAGATCTCCAAAAGCCCAGGTAGAGGAAAACAGATAACCCATTGTACCTGTCAGTTTGGAGACATGCCAGAGCTTTCCCTACCTTCCTAACACTACAACAGATTTATGAAGACAAGGGTATACTTAGTTTTGAAGGGGCTGGGAAGGCTGGAGAAAACATACCTGACAACATAGGCTTCTAATTTATGAGGCAAGTCTTCTTATCCTACACCATAGCTGGTGAACAGAAAGAGCACCCCTTGAGAGGGCACTGAAGGGCACCAAAATTAGATTACAGCTGAGCTTCATTTCAGTGTTGACCCTGTGTCCTCCACTGGCTACCAGAGGAGGTCAGAGAGCTTGCCTCCAGGTGAAGTAAAATAAGCTAAGGTGCATAGAAATGCTCCCAGAGACACCTCTTCCTCTTAAACTCTCCATCAGAGTGCATTCCCTCATCCATTACTGGAATGCAGCTTCTTATGATATCAAGAATATGTGCCTCCATAGGCCATGATGACTTCTTCAGTTAAGCATCCCTGCCAAAAACTCATGTGGTGTAATTACAAACATTCCAAATCATATTTAGTAAGAGTGATTCAGAACATCAGCTAGCAATTATTCATTATTCAGTAACATACTAAATCATTAATTCACTAGCTTATAATCAGGTTCCCTTTCAGAACCTTTCAAAATTTGAGTAATTACTGATTCTTCCATACTCTCCGATTAAAATTTAAAGTGAAAAACACAAGAGATGTAATCTTTTTAAAACCGATTTGTTTTTTAACATCAGATTAATTCTATAAAGAAAACAACACATATGTAGCGTTAAAAGAAAAAAAAAATACCTACAGGCATAATGTAACTGTGAATTAACAGTACATGAATGAAGGAAAATATGTTTTAACCTAGGTTAAAATATAGCCTTTCAAAAGATAGTTTCATCCATTCTTTTCTGTATTGAAACTTATGAATTTCACTCACTTATGAAACTTTATAGACTTCATGGCAATTTCACTAAGACTGAAGAGTCTTTTACATTATTCCAAAGTGTAAAAAATTCCTTTGCAATAGAAAGTTTAATTATTGGATGATTTTAGCTTTTAAGATTTTTCTTAAAAATCTTTGCAGTTGTTCAGGTAATACTATCTAACACAGGACTTGGCTGTATCACTAGATAGCAAAAGATAGTTGTGGAAACTGCAACAAGTGGTTGAAAGCAGTTCTATTGCCACCCACCACTCAAAAAATGTTTTACTTTACAAATAACAAAAAAAATATTTTGGTTGGGTCTTCTGGTGTTGCTGCCTTCAGGATTTGCAGTTTCAACCCCTTCATGAAACAGCAGGAAAATTCAGTCTCAGAGGCCAAGATTCCTTGGATTCCTTGGCTTAAGGATAAATTTATCGTTAAACCAACGCTTAAGAAAAAAAAATTCAAATATCTCCTAACAAAAAAAAAAAAAAAAACAAACACCCCTCCTAAATCAAGGATGCTCTCTCTTGCAAGAAAATTAAATGCAGCATGGTGACACGTGAATATCTGACTTAGCTCCCTATATTTTTTTTTCCCAAACAAAAATAACCTTTTGAACATATCTATATAACACATTACATAATATCCACAGGCTTTGACTAAGTTTGAAATAGCCAACTACACTACACAAAATTTGCAGAAGTATTGTTTGCAACCCTATTTGTTTACAATCCTCGCTTTCCACATAAAAACACATCCCTAACATACAGTCTCCTGCAAGTTATGGTTAGAATATGTTAGATGAATGATCTCATCTGATGAAAGACTGAAGTCTGCAGTGGTCTGTCTCACTAAATTTGTATACCAGGGATAGACAGTTGCTGCTCATTGCAGACTGGGTTGCACAAACAGGAAGGAGCTGTGGTACCATGATCATAGCAGTGAAACTCTGAGCCTTTCAAAGGCTCCAGGCAGCTCATAGGTCTTTTAGCAAGTCTCCGGTGCCTGGCTTTCCAGAGGTGCAGAAAGCGTCACTGTGCTGTCACTGAGTAAATTAAGCCTTCTTCTAACTATACCTTCCACATGCATGCAACTTCATGCAACTTAGCCTAGGGATAAATATACCAGATCACTTACAAAAAGGGCAGGTCATCCTACCACTATCAGCAGCATCTGATACAGTTTGTATGAGGAGAAGACTCCCAAGTCCCAGTCCTTCCCATTCAGCCCTGCTCCCCCTCTACTAAAACAGGAATACAGCTATCATTACCAGACAATAGCTCATTATGGCTGCTAACACAATTACCAGTAGGTACTTGACATGCTCTGGGTTTATACCTGAACATATCTAGCTTGTACACCTATATGAACATTTCTCATCAGTTGTAACATGCCCCCCCCCCAATACAAAATCCAATTCATGCATTGTAAGCTTTGCCGAACCCAGACAGTGCACCACTTCTGTAACAATCCTAAAAGAAGAATATTCACATTCAGTTGACACTATGATATTGTAGTCTTTAAGTCTTATTCATAAAAGAGAACAAAACCAATGAGTAAATAAAACTGTGACCAGTCAGGTTTCTAATTACAATCATTCATATAAACTGCTTTTGCATTAACAGATCACAATCAATATAATTGACTCTTGTTCCATATAATCATTTGTTTTGGTTTTCTTTGCACTCTCATACACTAAGAGGTAAACTTACAATGCATTAAGAAATTTCAGATATCTGGCTCTATCAATACAGCATGAAGAATGAGGAAAAAGAGAGCAGAAGAGCAATATATTTTTCACAATGTACTGGATCCCATGAACAAGTTAATGATGTTTGCAAGGGAGAAAATGTGAAGACCAAAAGTTTTCAAGTTGCTGAGTGATAATAATGGTGCCACCTATTGTGCATCCATCACACTGAAGTGCTTAACACATATTTTGGACTGTTTTCATGCATTTTCTTTATGATGATTAATAGTGACGTACCCTCTGAAATAGCAGCCCATCACACAGAGAAAGGTGTACTAAATTAAATTCAGATAATAACAACTTTGATCTCAGACACACATGGAGAAAATACTGAAAGTTTAGAACAAAAAGCCTGGGAGAAATATTCATTTCTAAGATGAGGGTCCACAAGAAAGAGCAGAGAAAAAGGATGAGGGAGAAAATCCATTGCTTATACACAAGCACCTTTCTGAAGCATCTGTTACTCAGATTTCTTTTCACCACTCTACATTTATTTTAGAAATTGGTGAGGCTTAAGATGTTTTTTCTTTTGTTACATTTGAAAGAGAAAAGGGGTACTACACTAGTTAAGATAATTAAATTGCTGTAAAAGGAAGGAATAGAGGTGATGTGTATCACCTGCCTGCCTCTCACATCATGGACATGCTACCGTGGTCTGTTTTGTCACCTAATACAAATCAGAAGTGCATGGAAATGGACATAACTTCCATTTGTTTCTCCTGGGTCCTTATATATATTGGCTAAAGCATCTCTTCCCTTTTTTAGTCAAGGAAGCAAGCAAAGTTAGCATAGAGACACTCCACCAGGGCCTTTGGGTCTGCTGAGACTAGAAGTGGGGTTTCCAAAGCCCCTTAGGTGACCAAAGCAGCATAAAGATGTTTTAGAGCAAGAATGCTTATACAGACACATTTTAGCCTGCTGCCTAGGAGGATCAAGGTAGTTACTATGGCTCAACTAACAAGCTCTAACCGTAACTTCATCTCTTCAGAGACTGAATTTAACAGGGCAATTTGCAGGGTGCACCCTTTATTTTTCTCTCGTGAAGTCAGAGCAAAGAGAAAAAAATTCCCTACTTCCCTCAGAAGAGCAGGCATAGTAACTATACACATAAGTTTCATAATGCATATTTAATGAGTGGAAAAGACTCTGAAATATCTGGACATGTAATACCCAAATGGGAATGGTAAATTGCTGCTAGAACTCGCTTGGGAACCTGTGCAGCTCTATAAGCTCCCGGAAGTGCAGAAACTGAACCATGCGACAGATTCCCCAACATGGAAGCACGGCTGCACAAATCAATTATGCAGTCTCTTGCAGCAGTCAACAAAGTTGCAAGTCTTAATGAAGAGCATCTAAGGGATTGGAGATGGCAGCCTGATTTGTGGATCAGCTCAGGTGCATACAAGCAGCACAGTGAAGTACGAGTAAGCTAATCAAAGACTGCCACCTTTCCTAGCCCAGTTGTGCTATTTGATATGCATAAGATTTCCAAATGTGCCTGAGAGCAAGTTTAGTCCCTACCGGGTTTTGCTTTTCTTTTGTACGGTTACAAATGTACATAATAATATTGTATAGGACTGCTGAGAAAAACTGAATTATCCAAAAGCTGATCTATTGAATACAGTCCAGTAAGGCATCACATAGTAAAGAGATCTGATTATGATTTAATAACTTACTAAATGACAGTAATGTTTTTATATTACATATTTTTACATTTTTACCACTATCAAGGAATATTGGCATAGTTATTCTTGTAAATCTCCCCTGGCTAATCTAAAACAGTCTTGGTGAACTTGAAGAAAAAAAGCCAAGGCAAAATAACTCTAAGAGTGGGCAAGGTCAAAAATTCATCTAGTTCTATTCACCAATAGAAGTAGGAACAGTTGGTTTTTTCCTGTTACACTAAGTATGTAAAATCCAAGTAGCCATAAATCCCAGAGCAATGAGATAGCAAATGTTCCACCCATACCAGTAATCATACCTTCATGTATTCACAGAGTGGACAATTTACCAAGAAGTGTTCTGAGAGTAGTCCAGCGCTTTTAATATTTACTAGAATTTCACTTATATTTATTTTAAAGGATTTCTCCAGAGTTTAGCTATCAGGCATTATATAGGATAAAATACTTGATAGCTAGTAAAATTTTAAAATATTAAAGAAATAATTTGAATAACTTTCCTGTGTATAACAATGTTGTATATAGTGACTTAAAAGACCTGATCCACCTGGGCTAGAAACATCTAACTTTTGAGGGCAGCTGCTTGCTGTTTGTGAGCTGAAAGGGTCTTTATTCTGACCAAGCTTCCTGAGAATGTGTCACCTTAAATCCATTGTTCATTCAGTGTTTTATATCACTGATTCCAGGCTCTATGTAGTGTATTTCTGTGACAGAAATTTCTTCTTTATGGGGTGAACAGGGAAGGAAAAGCTTCTGCTGCCAGTGGTTTAGATTTACTACTGTGTGGCATTTATCTTCTGCTTAAAAGAAAATCTTTAGCATTCTTGGAGGCCTTGGGTTTTAGAAGCTGTCCCAATGAAGAAAGCAAAGCCACTTTCCACATCATGTTTTAAAACAGGTAAGAATAGAAGAAATCATTGCACTGTGAAAATCAGCATAGTTTACTGAGAATTAAGTATGATATTTTCCCCATAGCCAAGAGCATACTACATTCCAGAGACCAGCCACAGTTCCCAATCAAATCCCATGTAGTTGTGAGGTGCCAAGCAGAGCTGATGAAGAAATTCCACTGATTGAGAAGCAAGCCAGCAGATAAAAGAAAAATCAATGCCTGAGCATCCGTATGGTGTAATAAAAGCAATATCTCATTTTGACACCTTGATTGAGGGTTTATTTTGGGCGAAGACTACCATTATTTTTCCACTTTCACCTAAACTTAACCCCTGATGTAAAGTTATGCTTTTCCATGTTGTCCAGTATGGCTGACTTCTGCCTCAGCTCCAATTGTAGCCACATTGTTTCATCTGTAAAGGCTACTACTATTATGTTTTCTGCAAAGACTTTCTCTTGCTTATAGTAAGCTAAGTAAGCATTAGTAGGATATTGGAGGCCAATTAAATATTGTGACTGTGATACTCAGGTAAACAGGTATTCGGGCTCTGGGAGCCTTGCCCCCCTGCAAAAGGTGCGAATTGCTTTATCCTCACAAATTACTCCCAAGATCAGTAGAGACTTCATAAGTGGTCATTTCTTGTTCCTTATAATTTCTAGCTCACCCTGTAACAAGTTCTCCACCTTCAACATTTAAAGGCAAAGCCCTTGAGCTGAAAGCACTCCTAAAAGTATTTTCAATGAGCTTAGCCATGGATAAAGATTTAATCTGATGCCAATTCCCCATGTTCGTTAAGATTGGTTATTCCACAGAAAAAGTCACATATTCCAAGGGAATTGGTGTCAGATAAACCACTTCTCCACTGCTCAGATAACTGACAAAGGAAAACACCAGTTGAAAACATTCTTTAAACAGATGACTCAGTTTCTAGTTTTGTAGGCATGTTAGGCAATTTCAATGGCTTCTTGTGGAAAAGCCTGATGACCTCTCTCAGTTGGGAAACTTAATTTTAGCACAAACAAGAAGTAGTCATTGAAGGACAAAGGAAGGTGGTAATAACACTCACTGAGTACTTCAACTTGCACAAAAATTTACATTGGAAAAGTAAATCTGATCCTATTGTAGCTTAGTAAAAACATATTAAGAAATGGCTTTCATCCATGAAGTTATTTATTTTCCTGTCATTTCCGTATGACTGGATATAGGAGTGCTGGGATTTTTAAATACTTATTCTGATGTTTGTTTACAACCTGCTTAATTTAGGAATTCTGCAACAAAGGAATCCTCAGTATAAACTTTTTTATCTGTTGATTTCAAGAGCTCTGCTGATGTCAGCACAGACTTTTTCATTCATTCTGAAGTCAGAGAAAAATGTGCAACTGACATTCACAACTACTCAGAGCTATAGCACACCATAAACTATCTATCAGGGGCTTGAGCAAGTCCTCTACACACAGGTAAAAGTCACTTAAGAAATGAAAAATGCACATTTATACCCAATTTCTACATATTAACTAGAAAGAAACCTGTACATCTGTTGTTTTGATTTTTCTTTTAAAAGAGACTTCATTTGCACATGGGTTATTAATATTACCAAGTAAGACTGACAACTGAATGTATGTTGTAACTATTAGTTAGATCAATATCCTTATGAAAGTACTGCATCTGCGCTCATCACCCTAATTTCTCCAACTGACAGTGTTGAAGGAGTTTTAGATGGGCAAATGCAGGTAAACACCTTCTTCTTGCATCAGATTTGAACCACAATAGAACATACCTACTCTGCTTGCTGCCTAGCATGAGACATGAGATAAGTGAATTAATTATTTTGAAAAAAAAATTCTTTATGCTTCAGGCTTACACTTTGCATAATGACCAAAAGCAACGACCTATGCACTTGCTATCTGCAGCTGTATAAATATGCCAGAGAAACAGTATAACATGTACCAGCTGCAAAGGAGTACCTGAAAGGTAACATGCAATGTGTAACCACAATTAACATCCATTATTAATTTCCCATAACATTAGAAATAAGGTTGATTTTCCAGAAGTATTTTAATTCATTAAATACATATATCATAGATTAAATCTAAAATAAATGACCGAGTATCAACATTTTAAAAAACAAACCATATCTTTGGCTAGCAGGATAGTTATTTCCCCTGATTTACAGCTGGTAGCCTGGCTATTCTTGACCCAAGGGGTTTTATTACAATATAATTATAGACTATTTTTGCAATCCTTAAGGCATAGGCTGAAGTATCCATCTTAAGTATTGACGCTCCTTCTTGACCATAAATTCTTTATACATGTAAGTATACAGTGGACATACTTCCTCTTACCCAGTTATGAAAACTGCAAAAGAAAGGCCTCCTACTCTGTTGGTTGCAGACAGCTTAAATTTATATGGTTGGGTTTTCTTTGGTGTCTGTAGTGAAGTGCTATCCAACTCATTTCCATTTGTGTTACTTCTCCCAAAGCTCATTACAATTATTTTATTGCCTAACTTTTTCCTACTGTTAACATCAAGAACATTGAATATATTATGCTAGTTCCAAATTAATAAAGGAAGCCTGCAATTTCCAATTTACACACTACATTCTAATACCTTTTATAAACTAAACTGCTTTGTACATTACAATCCACAATTTGAAATAAAATACTTTGGCATTTTTATGCACTAAACTCTTTTTTATGTAGGCAAAAAGAGAATAAACGAGCAAAACTCCCATGCATTTTCTTCACACCAGCATTTTACTGAGTCGTCCCTTTGCTTTGGCATTAAAATTTCGAGGGATGCCCAGAACAAGCCTAACTGTGAGCAAAGCACGGTTCCGCATAAGACGTTATCCCCCCTGCCCTGGGATGTGTTTTACCGCTGGGCTACGCACTCCCCAGACCCCCACGCTTCCTCACCTCCAGTCGCTGCTCCAGCCCCGGCAAAACTTCGGGAAGTTACCTGGCGGGAGCCGACTGCCAAGGGAGAGCACTCGGCGGTGGCGGCGCGGTGGGGTACGGGGGAGCGCGCGCCGGGGAAAGCAGCCCGGAAGGAGGCGGCCGCTCAGCCGCGCACCCCGGCGGGCGGGCGGGCTGGTGAGACGGGGGCTGGACGGGGCGGTGCCCAGACCGCTTGATCGCCCCCCCCCCCCCCAGGCCCGCCTTGGTGCATAGAGGAGTAAACCGCAGGATTCTGCCTTTCTCCTCCCACCACCCTCCCCTCTGTTTTTTTCTCTCCGTTTCAGTCCCTCTTTCTCTTACCTGGGCGATGGGAGGGGGGCAATGGGAGCCCCGAAACGCAGTCCTAGGAGATGCGGAAGGCGTGCCCGAAGTTTGTCGGGCAAGAGCGGCGGGTAGATCCCGCTGGAATTAAAAGCCCCCAGGGTGCACGGTCAGTAGCTTGCACAGTTCAGGCGGAGCAAGCTTGATTGCTCTGCTAAAGGAAAAAGAAAATAAGTAAGGAAGTGGGGGTGGAGGGCGAGAGAAAGCCCCCCGTTCCTACGGGCTTCTGGCAGTGCAGCTGAAGGGAGGAGTTAGTTTAATTACGGGCCGCGCTCCCGGGAAATGTGCTCGAGCGGGCGCACGCACGGGCGGGGTCGGAAAGTTGCGGCGCTCCCGCGGCAGGAAAGATTCAGCACCGCGGACAGAGGCGCCCGGCCCCGAGGAGGGAGGCGAGGCGGCTCTCCCCGAGGGCGTCCGGCTGGGGAGAGTGTTGGGCAAAACCACGTGTGCTTGGAGAAAATAGTTTGAATGATGGAAAACCGGCCATGCTTCCCTGTAAACTGCCCCAATAATAAATTGTTATCACGCTTTGAATGTTGTGCTTTATCCCTCTCGGGAATTTGCTAAGTGGCTTCTGCCGGCCACCACCAGTTGAAAATAGGCATCAAGTCATGATTGCCTGAAGAGTCACTAATATCCTATCAATGCACGTAAGTGATGTTTCATTTTGCATATGACTAATTAGCAATCCATTACCACTGGCTGGTAAATATTATCAATCCTATGCTGCAGCTGAGGACATTGGGTCAGAAAGATTAAGAAACGATTGAGGTTACTACACAATTAAAGCCAGATCCCTTTATGCCTCCAGAGCTGGGTGTACCTAAGCTGCAGAAACATTTCCTCCTATCTTTCTCCTCAGATTATTTATTTCCCTCCTTTTTGCTCCCTGAGTGTAAGTGCAGTGCCTCAATGGCACTACAAGCAATAGCTTGGCCATCAACTCTCAAAGCTTTTATAGACTTCACCCAAGCACTGAAATATGATTTGAGGTGTTCCTGAAGTTGCTATTGTGAGTGTAATACCTCAAAACAAAGAAGCATAATTTTGTGAGAAAGAATCAATAAGGAGCATGAGAACAGAATAAACCTTTTATCTACACAGACATGAGTATTAGGCAAGTGGGATAAGAATTCACATCTTGGGGTCTGTTAAGCAAAATAGAGATAATTCACATTTTATAATTCTCCGCAGACAAATTTCTCCATAAATTACATACTTCCTATTATCTCCAGAGGTCATAAAATATTAAATAAGCATTGCAGGACAATAAACAAGAATTGTTTCAACATTGTAGAATAAGCATAGCTACAAGAATGAAGTTAATTTATTTTGGAAAAAATACTGATAAATTGCAGTGAGAAAGGAAATTTTCCTTACTAATAATTCATAAAGACCAAACAAACAGAACTCACTTCTTTCTGGTTGTTGGACATAGTTTATACATTGGAAAAAAAGGCAGGCTTGGGGAAAGTTCATCAGTGACCATGACAGATGAGATATGTAAGGTGAATCTTAAAAGCAATACTGCATGACAACATCTATATGATCTATTTACGTGCATGCCTTTTCTAAATACATGTTTGACATGAGAATACAAATTACAGCTCTGGAAATTGAAGGGAATATGGAAGGCTGAACAGATAGAAATCCTATGGGGAAAAAAAACCCTCAAATTTCTAAATAACTACTAAGCTCATGCACATTCTGCCTAATCTTAAAGTAAAAGCTGAGTTACTATATATGCAACTATATATATTAGATTTTTTAAATTATTTTTATTATATATGCAAATTTTATTATTTACGCAATTTCTCACAGTCTTCCCAAGATGTTTCCTGTTTAAAGTATATTCTAAAATGTATTATTTTTCTATGGAGCTTCTTTCTGTTAGCACAGAAATTTTCTAAACATATATATATACACATACACTCATACACATATGACAAAAACCAATGCCAAGCATTTACATTTTGCAAAATGGAAAAAAAAAAAAAAAGAAAAAAAAAAGACTTTGAACTCTCAGGACCTGAGATATAGACAGTAACATAAGCTTACAAAAAGGTTTTCAGAGTAGTAACACACTTAATATCACATCATAGAAGTTTTCCCAACAACAGCCTGAAAGCAGGTGGGCCAATTAGGCTCATCACAGATTGCGCAGTAAAGATGCAGGCCTCTTTAGTGAAAGTGTCTTGGAGCATATCCAGTACTGGTACATGACTATGGATATGATTGTGTCAAAATCCAGGCTGCTATGGCTTCAGACTTAAAAGTCACCTTGTTATACAGATGGTCTGAGAGATGAAGCATGGAAGAAGCAAGCTAAAATGCTAGTGGCATAAGTCATGAACTGAATGGGACCAACTGCATGACCCAATGTATGACATATCCTGCTGTGGCAGAGAAGAGATTCTTTGCTTCCCTGTGCTAACCACTAATTCCCAGTCAGGAGGCGTGTTTAGGACAGTGACCAGTTTGGAACGCTCATTTTACAGGACAATCAAAAACATCCTTATAGTTAGCTTTTGGCAGTGCAGGTAGTGTTGCTCTAATATCGCATGAGCTCTCGGCACCTGTGGTCTCATTGTAGTTTCCACAGGAGAAAATTTCTGCTCAGGTAGGAAAAAAAAAAAAGCAAAATTAAACAATGGCCAAGCAGTTATGCTTGGAAATTATTAGGGACTGAATAATTACAATCTTAGATTGGAATTAAAATTACTAGATGAACTGCACATTCTTTTTAAGACAAGGGAACTTCCTTGGTTTCCTCTGCTTTTACTACAGAGCAGACAGGGCCCTCTTATGTTATACAGTAGACATGTATGGAACAGGAACAGCAAAAATCTTCTTTACTGAAAAGCCTATGGTCTAGTATGGTAAATTCTTTATAAGAATAATGTACTTACTGTGTGGGCAGCATAAGTTTTTTGTGTTCTTAATTATTCATTTCTTTGCTTCTAAGTGCTTTGATTTAAAAATGATGTGATGTGTACATGCAGTGTTGATACTCAGATAACTTAATTGTTTTGGTAATATAACAGGGCTGCTGATGTAATATCAATAGACTGCACCTTGTGTGCATTACAGAGCTTTTCCATGTGGATGCTTATCCTCTAGTGGCAACGCTAATGATTCCTAATATGTGTACAGGATAAGAAAGTGACTGCTGTGATAGACAATAAATGGTTAAACAGATTGTTGGGAGAGCCAAGGATAAAAATCCAAAATCAAATCTTGGTTATGAACTGGTTTTGGCATAATATAAGCAGATGCATAAGATTTTAATGTAAATAAAACAAGAAAAAGAAAAAGCCTTAAGGAGAAAAATACTGAAGTAATGCAACTTTTTGTCCACGCGTACAAACTTAGCAGTTTCCCTCCTAAAAATATGCTCCAAGCAATACCAACTTTATGGTACATTCCCAGTAGTAATGCAGGCTCAAAAATAATAGTTGCTGTAGGTTACAAGGAATTCCCTTTTCTAGGTGTTTCAGTAAAGGAGTACAAAGTATCTAACTAAAATGAATACCTACATCCAAGTAGGTATTCATGTCTTCTAATTTAAGTCATTTGGATTACTGCCTAAGAAATACTCCTATTGACTATACAGAAAAACTACATTTCCAATCATATTACCTAAACAGTGTTCAGTAGAATGCAAGCCATCTTTTCTTTTCTCCATTTTCTTTTTTTCCTGCCCCCATCCACCGCTGAAACAAAATAGAACTGGAAATACATGAAACAGAGAGAAAAGAAAATAAAATCTAGATTATTACTGTCATTGTGACCCAGCCACTCAGGATGTGTACTATTTATTGCTCAGGTTTTCTCAGAGAATAAAGTTCTAAATATGATAGGTACAACAACTGACTATTCTGAACAAAGAGGAAATACCTTTATGTATCAATTCTGTGCTATGTAGTATTTTTAACCACATATTGTGCATTCAAGAACATTCTTGTAAGAGTCATCCTAGTTCTGCTGCAAAGTGTATCTTACCAGACAGGCTGTGGGCAGGGGGATGTGGTTTTGGGTTTTGGTTTTCTCCTTTCCTTTTCCTTTCCTTTTCTTTTTAGTTGTTGTTTTGGTTTCTTTTAGTTGTAGTTTTGGTTTCTTTCTGTTGTTGTATGGTTTGTTGTTTTGGGTTTTTTTTAAGATATTAATATTGTTGATAGGTAGCAAAGAGAGCAGGAAATCACCTCCTGTAGTCAAAATAGGAAGATCAGCTACAACTACTGTCTTTCCTTTAAATAAGCTAATACCTAGCTCTATAAATTTCATAAAGCCTGAACTTCATGTAAGAACATACGGCTAATTGAAATTATTTGGTATTTTGGCAGTGCTTTTCAGCAGGATCAGAATTTTATTAAATGATTTCTAGTAGGCATGAGGTAGGAATCTGTCGACAGAATGAGAGGAGGATGGAAAATAGGCCATATATGTAAGAATGTCTCTAATTAAACCTGTAAAGAAATGTATGCAAATCCCTACCATCACTGCTGTGATTCATACTTTCTTTTTAGAAACACATCTACTAACCCCTTTCTTTCCCTGCTGTTAGCCTCAACTTAAAAGACAGATTTACATTCTACTTACCCAAAGGTGGCATACATTTTGATGGCATCTGACAGAAAACTGATTGCACAAATAAGAGCAAACCTATCATTGTAGACATCAGTACAAAAAGTATTGGATTACCAGAATGAACTAAGAGGTAATTTACCTTTTAATTGTTAAGCTGAGTAACTAGTAGGACTTTGAATGATCATTTGACTTGAGTTGTGCCAAAAGCAGTTATACTACTACTAACAGCATTGCTTAATTACAAATATAATTACGCTTATGAGTGAAAATTAACTCCTAAAGCCCTTATGGTGTAGAATGTTAAGCACTTTTATTACTTTGTGCCTAGAATCTGACCCAGAATCCTAGTTTCATAATGCCAAACAAATCTCTAATTGATTTTATATCACCATTGATTATAACAACAATGTAAAACTTCATCCAGTTGAGTTATAGAGGAGGGAAGAGGAAAAAAATCTATCACAGATAGAGAAGCATCTATCAAAGATGCATTTAGAGCAAATGGACAATGCTTTTTTTTTTTTTTTTTTTTTTTTTTTTAAGTTGTAATTTTATTCAAGGGAATGACATTTAGCAGCCATTGACTGTAGGTTATTGAAGTATTCTGTGACCTTGGCTCCACTTCCAAATGGAAAGCAAAACCACAAATAAAACTGCAGGGAATAAAAAAATCAAATTTTGGTCTCAATTACATAGTTTCAAAAATGTTCGATAGCAAGATAATTATCTTCATTAGTGTCACGGCTACCAATTTTGGAATAGGTGCTTAACCAAAAACCACATGTTGAATAACCCTGTAATCTGTAAATGGACAGAGTTCAAATACATGAGTGAATCTGTACATACTTACCAGAGCAGCCTAACTATTTTTGTAAGACCATGGTTTTCTTGCCAAAATAGATATACCAGTATACTTCTTGTCTTGTATAAGCCTAACGAATACACAAGCAACACATGATAGGTTATGTCATTACTATGCAAGATTAAACTATGGTGATACAGCTGCAGTCACGTTGGATGGACATTTTCTACCCCACCATTTAAGACAGTAAGCTTATATTTAGCAGTAATGCCTTTTTTATTCATATAGATACTTCTTGCAATGCACAATCAGAATCTAAAAGAAAATGTGGGGTTGTTTGTTTGTTTGTTTTTTATTTCAGAAGGGACAGAAAAGGGCAGAAGCTGAAAGCCAGGCCCCAAAGTTCCAGTTTATTTAAGAGCTGGTTATTTACAGCTTGTCTGTTCACTGAATTCAGCTGTTAAGTAAAGGAGTAGGAAGAGAGGAGAGAGAGAACAGAAGCTCTTTGCCTGACAGCAGTTGTTAGAGCACCATTCCTGATTATCGTAATAGGTTCACTTGTCAAATGCCTTTCATACCCAAAGCAAGGCTGTTGAATATGAAGTTCAGATCATGGAATTTCCGCCCCCCCCCCCAATGAAAAAGCACTCTCCACATCACCCTCCCAATGATGAGCATTAAAAGCATTTTGATGCTTCAGGGAATCTTATTTCCAGAGCGAGATCATAGCATCTACCTGCCTTTTTTTGCTTCTGAGCACTTTGTTCATAACTTCAAACAATGAAAGAGTCAGTATGTAAGGTTTCTTTAAGAATTTACTAATAACAAAGATTTAGTTTTATCTCTTCTGACCAGTAGCATTCATAATAAAAGCTGTATTTATCAATTCCTATTTCCTGAAAACAATGAGTATTCTACCAAGTGAATTGAAAGCCTTTGCTCATCTTCATCACTTCATCAGCAAAATTCCTTTTAAAAACAATAATCAAAGGTCAGTGCTGTTTTTGTATCAGTTATAAATCTAACCCTAAAATTATACAGAAACCAAATTAATATTTGGATACTTTTTCTATAAAATGACCAAACAAACAAAAGACCCCAAACACTTCCTCTACTGCCTCAGAGGAAAAAAAAAACTTGGAGCAGCAAAGAAAGCAGCAAATGAACACCTCTCCCATGGCTTCTCCAGGGCATCACTGTCACCAATGTGGCTGTTGCAGGCTGAGTGACAAAGCACAGTCCTAGAGTAAATGCAAGTGGCCATCCTGCTGTGAGGAGAGAACCTCGGGGATTTCCCAGCTGTGGAGGTCACATTGTGCTGGGAAAACACATAGCAGGGAACAGATGGACAGGTGGAGAAAATCATGACTGAAAAGACTGATGATTGCTCCTAATAAAATTTTTGTTTAGGCAAGTATTACACCTTTACAGTAGTGGAAGGGGAGTGATTTTAGCCATCATAACAGAACTGAAAATTTGAAAATACATCAAGAGAAAGGAAAGAAGCCATATTATTTCTATGCTTTCCAGTAAGCAGCGCTCAGTTAAGGTAATTATTCACTGGTTATTTGGCAATCCAATTGAAAGTGTACTAGGAAAAATAAATCACTCCAAAATTAGTGATTGGGATTCTGAGACATAATGTTTATTATAAACAAGAACAACAACAAAACATCTGATTTTCTACTCCTCTTCATTTTCAAAGGGATGTTTTGACACCTCAGCAACGTTGCTAGAACCAGATTCACACACATAAGAATGCAAGAACAATTAGAAGAATAAATAAAATCCAGACTATTATTAGGTTCACTGCTTACACTTCCAGATATGTGAAACCACATTTCTAGCAAATGGAGGGTTGTTGGGTTTTGATGTTAGGCTGGGGAAGTTGACTTTCTTCCTTTGGTGAAGTCATGTACCTATAGTCTAGCTACTGCCTCTGAAGCACCAGAAAGAATAATGTTTGTATCCTCCATAGATTACCAAAAAAACCTCAGAAAACCAATATTATTTTTGTTTGCTGTGTATGAAAAAAACTAACTTCCAGTTGCATTTTGGAGCACAGATGAGTACAGTGGTCTGTACCTCAGCACTGCTTGAGCTTTACTGCGAAAGAAAAATTATAATTATTTTTTCTGCCTTACCTAATTTAATAAAGAACCAATTTATGAGGCATTTTTGAGGTACTTCTGTTGGCTTTTGAACCATAAAACACCTGCAACTCACTTGAACCCTTACAGACCTGCAACTGTCTTTGCTGGCACATTATGCACAGCTTTTAAGTGTGACATTCCATTACAATAGTGCAGCCAGCAGCCTGCTTGCAGAATTAAAAAGAAGCAGAAATAGGCATATTAAAGATGAGGAAGGGAATACAACTGGGGGGCCCAGCAGGAGGTGAAAGAGGGGGGTATGGGGGATGGAATCTCTCAAAAATGAAACTGTATTTTCAATTATTTTTATAAATTACTTTTAGGGCAAGAAAAAAAAAAAAAAAAAGAGTATATTCAAAGAAACCTCAATTCTTTTTGCTACTGTTCTGTAATAGATGTACTCAAAAATCATTAACATCTTTTTGAAAGATGGAGAGTTGGAAATATAGCACCACAGTTATTGGTTATGTCCTTTATTAGAAAGACAAGTGATTGCTCCAGCTTTTCTTATTATACATATTGTGGGGAAAAAAAATAAAAATAAAAAAAAGAAGAG
>JANHGN010018853.1:0-57001 GCA_024605025.1 Megaceryle maxima | reverse complement strand
AGGCCTTTGTAAACAGGCCCTCTCCAGGCTTTTTGTAAGCTCCCTTCAGGTACTGGAAGGTGGCTATTAGGTCTCCACTGAGTCTTCTCCAGGCTGAACAATCCCAGCTCCCTCAGCCTGTCCTCATGGGAGAGGTGCTCCTGCCCCCTGATCATCCTTGTGGCCCTCCTCTGGACCTGCTCCATCAGGTCCATGTCCTTCCTGTGCTGAGAGCTCTAGAGCTGGATGCATTGTAGCAGGACAGAATTGTCTCAGAGTTCCTGTTCACCAGGTCTCATCATCTTCAGATCCAGTCACACTAACATGTTCTGGGGCCTCTTTCAGAAACCCCACCCACTAAGGTCTTTGTACCACGTGGATTGCTTTTTACAGAGGAAGGTGGTGATTCACCCAGGGCTGCAGGGCTGGAAGGCAGAATAATGCACAAGGGCTTTAGTGCACTGTAGTGGCTGGTCTGCTCCACTGCCATCTCTTTCCATTTCCCACTGACTCCCCCTCCCACACACACATACACACAGACCATACAGAGGCCAAGCAAGCAGCATCACTCCTGGAATAAAGATCAGGGAAAAGAAACAATTGCAGAAGGACTGGGTGGTGTGGGACAGACCACAAGATTGGTATGTCACATACCTCAGTGCTGGCACTCGACACACCTCTGTAGCATCACGGATCTCCGGTGGTCATTCAGAGAGGACTGTGGGGTCCCTGGACAGTTCCTGGCTTCTCTGATGAGCTACCAAATCATGTTATACCAGCAAATAAAATGGGCCAGGGACTGCTTTCTGGCCCTGAGGCCAACTAGCATCACACTTCTCATGTCCATATGGCTAAACTCTCTTACTATCCAGAACAGGGTGGCCATGTCTGGGAGCTGTCTCAGGCAAAGCTAGTTGGCATAGTCAAAAATCACACCATGTCTCATGCTGTCATCTTAACAATACAGATGTTCACATGTCAACGTTTAGTTTGTGAGGATTAGCATCCTCACACCCATGTTTCGCATTAGTAAAAATGCTAATTGGGATGTGAAACTTTTGTTACTGACATCGTTCATACATTTTGGCCTGGTTTGTTTGATGCCATCAGATGGCAGACTTGTATTTGCTTCCAACACTGGCAGTGGGTGATGCATTCCTGCTTCTCTCTTCCCCTTGGCACTTTAGCCTAGCTTGTAAATATGTTCCTAGGCACCACTTCCATATGGGTCACCTTTAAGATGTATGTAACTTCTTATCTTGAATTATATTCATTAAAGGCTTCATCATCTTTAGGATCTTCAAGTATTTTTTCCTTAGTAAACTTCAACTATTGATTTTCTAAAAGGAAAAAGTCTGTGGGAGCATCCCCATGGCCTGAGCCCCTGCACCTGCAAACCCCATGTCAGCAAAAACATGTGCGGACTTTCTTTCCCTTGCTACTGAATAGCTAAACAGAATGAGACTCAAGGACTCCTATTTTTGGTACAGCTACGTCCATGAACCAAAGACAAAATAGGCTACTGATTAAAATAGGATGCAAGTATCGTTGCAAGGCAACTTGCCCTAGTTTTGTTAATTTTCCTGAATGACTTGATCACACTCCACAGGTCAGGGAGGGAGTCCTTTTAATCCCATTCTTCTCCAAGGCATTCATAGCAAGAAACACCCTGAATTATAGGGCTGAAAGTAGTATCCTAATGCACAACCATCTACCCCTATACTTGAGCCAAAATGCTATTGTTAGCCAGCAGCAAATTGTGCTTTGAGAGATCCTAGTAAGGCAGAATTCATGGGTTTTCCACTTGTAAATGTAAGGCAAACGAAAAAGCAGCAAAAGACAGGCAACATAGCTTCAGGAATACAAGCCTTGACACTGTGTTTCACTATGTTTAAAACTTGATGTGTTTTCCTGCTGAAAACATGCACAGGTTTTAGCTGGCAGTCCCAACAGCCTCCTTGGGACACCACAACAGACAGGCTCCTAATGCAGCAAGCACAGGGATGGACACTGGGAAGTCCTGCATACCTGCTGCACTACTGAGTGCCTTGGCTGAGACATATGGACTGCCAAGTTGCACAGATGCCCCCATTGCATCAGCAGTTGAATGTGGGGTCCAGCTCCTACAGTGGTCAGCTCCTGACAACTGTCCTAGCGAAATCTGGTTGCACTCAAAGTAGGGGAGCTGGCAACCTTGGTGATGTGGGGTATCACAGAATTATTGAGGCTGGAAAAGATCAACAAGTCCAGCCTATGACCTATCACCACCACATTGGCTAGACCATGGCACTAAGTAGACACGTTTCCCATGTCTTCCTTGCTCTTAGGATAAGCAGGCAGGTTGAAATATGATTTTCTGCCATGTTTTGTTCCCTGTTGCCTCACCACAGTAGTAAATCTAATTTCCAGGGAGTGCTCATGGCTCACAGAGAAGACAAATCTGTCTGGAAGACAAATTCTGTGTCGGTGCCTTGTGGACCCCATTGCTCTTCTCTGGGGAGTGGGTTAGTGGTAGGCAGATTACTCTCTGCTGAAGCAGCCCCAAGACTGCCCTGATTTCTGCCATGGCTGAAAGAGCCTGGACTGACTCTGAGGTCATGGAGCAGCAAAAAGGATTTAAAATCACTTCACCACATATTCAAGTCAACACAGTGGAATCATACAAACCAAATGCTGGGCACATGGAAAACTACAGCAAATCTTCATGACTGTGGATGTCCCAGGTATAAAGAAGAAATCTACCTTTTTGAGTAGGAATTACCATAAAATTAAGCCACTCTCCCTCTTTTTTTTTTCTGGCATGGGGTTGAAGCAATAAGGGGAAACATTCTGTGCACTGCTACACCCTGCTAAGCTATGTCTTACTTCCTAGCAGCTTTAGCAGCATTTCATTGATCTTTGGGATGAGAGAAAAGAGGCAACCTGGTGTTATAGAGTACTGAACTTTAACAAGAAGTAATATCACAAAGGATAAAAATTACAGCACAAAAAATAAAGTTCAAGCTGTGGCACTGCTACATTACAGCAGTGAAAAGAAGACAATTTCCCCTGTGCAACGGGAGCAATGCAGCACAACTCTACTGACATCAGGGCCAGTTGGTACCAGTTTCTGATTCACAAGTAGAGGCGAGACGGTTTATCTGACTCACCACTCACCAGTCTGTTTGATGCAGGCTATTTCTGCAGTATGTTCTCTGGGGTTTTCTGTAGCCTGCTTTTCAGTGTTCCAGCAAAGGAGGGCCAGGTATCCCTGGGGAGATTAGTAGATGATTATCCTGGGGATTCCATACATCAGAGAGGATATTTTTTGTGTTGCTTTTTCCCCAATGCTAGTCTTGATTTTCCACTTCCTTGAACTCTGGGCTGTCACACTTGTTGGTTGGTTTGTACTGGACAGATACAGTTAAACAGACCAAACTGCACGGGCTTGGCATTTTAAATTCAATTTGCACTTTGTTGGAAAAGGTGTAAAAGGTGACAAAAAAACAGGTGAGAATTCGGGGCATACAGGAAAAAATGTTCCATCTCCTGCATAAGGAACAAAAGCATTTCCTACTGGGTGGCCAAGTCTAAAGCTGCCTCCCTTCTGAACATGCCAGCACTGTGAGATCTCCTCCTGCAAGAACAAAGTCCACTTGGAAGGGAAAGAACAAGCAGGAGGCAGTGAGTTATTTCTTAAGATGGACCCAGACTGGGGCAGCACTGAGCTGCACATGAAGAGATCATGAAATGGGAATGCTGAAGTGGGAGTGGATGGACATCTCACCTAACTCCAGACATCTAGATAGAGACATTGCCAGCTGATCTTCTCACACTCCGCTCCCTTTCTAATTAGTGGAAATAAACATGACATTTCTACGACTCTATTAACCTGACCTATTTAGATGCCTGTTAGGACAAGAGGAGTTGCAGCCTGGGTACACCTACATCTTTAGCAAGCTAGGGTGGAGACATCCACATTTGTTCTAGAGCACTCCAGCCACAGAGCAAAAAGAAGGGCCCAAACTCACAAAATGGTTAACACAACACGTGTATACATGGACGAAGCAGAACAGGAGGCAAGGCTGAGCTGTAATAGGAAACAAAAGAAGCTTGAGGAGGGGCAAAAAATGAAATCTGTCCTGAAGGATAAAGCAGGAATGGCTAGGTCTAAAAGAGAAAAAACCCCACAACAAAACACAAAAAAATCCCCAAACAAAACCAAACAAACTAACCCCAAACCAACCAAAAAACAAGACTAATAACAAACCCCACCTAGTTTGTTCTTGCAGTCATCACCCTCATGGTTCTTTCAAGGCACATCAATCATCACCTGTACTGTTCCTGGTTATCCCAGTCCTGTGGTCTCCCTCAGACACAGCTTTGAGATTTTATATGGTTTTGAAGCTTTGCTTTTTGTTTCATTTGTTTTTTAATCTATGCTGCAGTCCTATGGCAGGGGATGATTTTGCCAAAGAGACAGGCATCTGTGAGCTGAGCTGCCACTGATCTCACTTCAGTTTAGCACCCCGGATGGGGCCGTCAAGTTGAGAAACCTCTTGGGCAGCCTCAAGCAAGCAAGCCTTCAGCTTGAGTGCAGAATTGCTTTAAGCAATAGAGCTATGTGGTGGGAGAGGCTGAAGTGTGTCTGCCTCCCAGCTGAAGGGCCTGTGTCAGAGACATGCTTCATACCTACAGCTTCAACAGGTACCTGCTAGGGAACTGCCTCACCCGTGGAAGAGAAATAATATGGACGTGAACTACAGATCCTTGCTGAAATAGGGTCTTAGAGAGAGCCTGTCCCTCAGCACTCCATTTATTTTCTGGAAAGGGTGAGAGTCATGTCTGTGAGTCCTGCTGGGGAGCAAACACCTCAAACATATGCAGCTCTGGTTGCTGTAAAGCTGGAGCAGGCACGCAAGCAGCAGTTTTGCTGGATGGTGGTACTTCCAGCTGCCTTTTCCTACACTGTGCTCTAATGGCTGAGTGTTCAGGCTCCTGTCCAAGTCTCTCCACTGCCCTACATTAGTCAAATTAGGTTGAGTGGATTTCCGGGTAAAACACTGCCTCTTGGGACCTGCCCAGCTCCCATCTGACTTGCCAAGATTAATTAAATCAGAGCAGACATCAGTTTATGACCACAGTAGCAGCAACCTCTCTGCTGATCATTTCTTTTGTGGCTGGTGGCTTGGGTTTTGTTTTCCTTTCTGTTCTCTGTTCCACTGCTGATCTTTAAATTACCACACCCGTTGCCAAGAGAAGAGAAATTGCACAAACACTCTGGGATTCTACTACAGATGCAGGGATTTTGCTTTTGCTGCTTTCTCACTATTTATATAATTATTGCTGATAGTGATTGTGCAGCTAGAACTCTCCCATGCCTTAATGCTAAAGTATTTCCCAGTCTACTCACCTGCTGCTCTTTCTCTAGCATTTGTCATGCTCACTCCATTCTCCTTTTGTCCTCTGCCAGCTATAGCTTGGTCAGAAACGGAACAGAAAACCTGTGTCTCATCAGGTCTTTTCTTTGCTCCCAAATATTAATCTGGGTTCTCCTGCCTTGTTATAAGCAGACTTTGTCTAAACAGAGTCATCTCTGTTTAGAGAGTCATCTAAACAGAGTCATCTCTGTTTAGAGACATTTTTTGGAGAGTAAGGAGCACTGGAAGGCCCCATGTAAAATCCCTGACCTGAGCCTCTCCTAGTTTTGATGACATTTGGATCCAGATTTGGATCCAGGCTTCACAGCTTGATTCATCTGTCCCAATCCATCTGTCCTTCTAGTCAGCCAGAAGCCGATTCCAGGCAGAAGATGGTAGGTCTGAGACTGCTGAAACGAGACGTACTTCAGGTTCAGAGCTGTTGCTTATACAGTTCTCTTCTCGATCCAAGTTAGCCCATTGCAGTCAGCCCTACAATGAGTCATATGCAGTGCTAAAATCCCCCACACACCCCACTCACTGCTTCTGAAAACTGGCAGACTTACGCTGTCCCAGTAAAACACTGAGAAATGAAGGAATTGGGTATTTCAGCTGAGTGGTTGCGTCTGCTCCAGGGAGCTGACTTGCACGATTTCTTTCAAACCCTTGGTGAATCCCTCACTCACTACAGACAGACCCAGGGGACCACCTGCCTCTTGTGAGCCATGGGGACACCTGAGAGATCTGAGATACCCCCGGCAAACTCTACAACAAGATGGTGGGGAGGGGTGTCCCCAGTGCAAGCAGCAAGCAGGAGGTCCAGGGAAGTTGCCCAGTGTCAAGGTTTAGGGTCACTCAAACCAGGACACCCAGTAACCACTGGAAAGAAGCAGGCAAAGAAGTCTGTTAAGGTTAAAACAAAAAGGTGAATATGGCCACAATACACAGTGGTTTGGGCCTCCTATTCCTGGACCACCTCATCTTTGTTTCAGCGCCATGTATGCCAACTTCAGTTGCTCTAGCAGAGATAAAAACCCCAACTTCAGCCAGTCCCACAGCTGATGATGTCAGTCCAAACTTGGACAGTTACCTCTTTTTCTGCTAAATCCTCAGAGGACAGCCAGCCCTAGTTCTGTCGCCCCAGCTGCCTTTGCGCTCTGTCAGGCCGAACACCCAGTGGCTTAAACATTTCCTCTCCTTCTCCTCTCACCCTGAGCCTTTCTTCCCCAGCATCATCATGGAAATCCCACCCTGCATAGGCATCCATGTGTGCAGGAGATGGAAAGGGAGGGAGTGGTGGGAGAAATGCTCAGGGTGCGCAGCCATGGGGAGGGGGTGCCAAGGGGTGTCAGGCACACAGTTCCATTGCAAAGCATCTTTCACAGTGTCTAGACACCAGCTGCCAGGTTGCCATGGAAACTCCCCAACTTTGGCTGACAGGAGGGAGCAGCCAGGTCTCCAGAGAAATGGGAGTGGTAGAGAAAGACGGTGCAGAGAGAAAAGGGAGGGTGTTCCTTGTGAATGTGAGGTGTTAACCCTGTTACAGCTATGTTAGCAAATATTTTTCCTTCCTGAAGAATGGGAAAGAAACAGCTCTCTCCTCCTTTCTTCTACTTCCACTTCCTTCCCACACCCATAAATCCATCCAGGCCTGTAGGCTGAGGCAAATGACATGCCTACTGCTCTCCGGTCATTTAGTCCTGCTTATTTCTAGGTCTTTTGGCCCAAACTTCCTGTGTACAGTACCTGTAACTCAGCAATTGCAATCCAGCTAGAGTTGAAGAAGCCTACCAGAGTGGTTAGGTTTTCAGACAGTGAGATCTCCTTTAACAATGCCTCTCTCTTGGCCACAGTCACTGCTACAAGTAAACGCAGCTCCAGGGAGGATGGGGTCCTCCCACCTGGGAGCAATGTGATCTGTCAGGGTGCTTCTGTGGGGCTGCTTTGTCCAGGCAAGTGGGAAGCTGTGAACTACAGTGGCTGAAGGAGAGGTAAAAGAGCCTTTTGGCGATGAAGGTGCCATGAAGGCAGATGTTTTGCACGGATATTAGGTGGCCTCCTGCAAAACAGCATTGAGGGTTCTGACCCTGACAGATTCCTACCAAACCTCCATGGTCTTTACAGACAGGGAGCCTGTAGTGGAGAAATGGAAGTGACTTGAGCAGGGTGACCTCCATCAGCTGGAGTCAGGGCTGATCTGATTCCCAATCAGTTGTTCAGCTGCCTTCCTGGAGTAGAAAGGCTCCCTTAAGTAGCCTTCCAAGCTACTAGCCTCTCCATCTCCCCAAAAAGGGTGAGACAGAGTCAAAGTTGCCTCTGCAGATACTCAAGACTTTCAAGTAAAGTAGTGTACTGGTCTTTTTAGATACAATACCCAGATTGTACCAGATAAGTAAGATAAACCAGCATATAATATCCAGATCACACATTTATGATGAACCCAGACCTTTGTGGATGCCAAGAGCTGTCTCCATTGTGACCTTCCCAAATTGCTACAGGAAGCCAGCAGTGTATTTATCTGGCCTTTGCCACCAC
This sequence comes from Megaceryle maxima, assembly GCA_024605025.1. Classification (NCBI taxonomy): domain Eukaryota; kingdom Metazoa; phylum Chordata; class Aves; order Coraciiformes; family Cerylidae; genus Megaceryle; species Megaceryle maxima. The sequence continues at coordinate 49,088 of JANHGN010018853.1, read as the reverse complement.
AATAGCCTAACTCATAGTCATGGAGGTATTTTATCCTTATGGGATCCCATGAAGAAAGAAAAGGCTTTTAACTGCATTTTAGAGTGAGCAAAGTATGAAGAACTGGGCTGTGGTCACAAAAAAGCTTGTTGTATACCCAGGAAGCTGAGTTGCCTTTACATTTCATCATCAAAACCAGATACTCTGCACATAGCAGCACTTTCATAGGTGTGATGCCTTGGTCCTCTGATTTCTGAAATTCCACAAAGTCCTAATTTCAGGCCGAAACTGGAGGTGCAGGAATCTCAGCAATACCTCCCTGCCCACCCAGGAGGACAAGTAGACAAAAGGCATTCATTACTTCACCTACCTAAGAAATAACCCACTAGTTGTTCTTTTCTTTTCCCTGCCCCTGTTGATTTCACATAGGTTCTGCAGACCAGAAAGGCTATTCCTTTTAACTCCTTAAATACCTTGTGATTCAAACAGCTTGAAAATAGAGGTTTTACTTGCTTCCAGCTGTGGAATGTAACAGTTGGCAGCTGCTCTTGGCATATGCATTGAAAAACAGGGTGTCCCCATCTCATCCAACAGGCTTCTTTTATGTCACCTGTCTTTTCTCCATTACTGAGCTAAGTCACGGAGAATGGTTTAGAAACAGAGGGCATGTGAGGGTACAGAAGAAAAAGATCTTGATAAGACACATCCATTTATTTTTTAGTGTCTTTAGGGTGGTTGCCTTGGGAGATCATAGGGGAGAAACCAGAGGAAAGATAAGAAATGGAAATACCCTGAGTAGATCATGGCCAAGTAAGCAAAATTTAGCCTTACTGAAGTGGCTGATAGTAATTCCTGTACAGTCAGGACATTCCTAGCACAGTAATAAATTTGGGCAGTGAAGTTTACAGCACTTGGGGGATGGAGGATAGGGTTTGGAGAGGTCTGGCAGATGCACAAAGAATAGCAAAGCAAGTGACAGAAGTTTGATAGACAGATCAGATCCTCAGCAGTCTGCCCATCTTACAGCTCCACTGATCAGCTTGGCAATTGTGGTAGGATCAGTAGGAGGATAAAAATGAACCCAAAACCGTGGCAGACTGCTGGCATTCATGCACTGCTGGTCCTGAAATAAAGAGGGTTAAAGAGAGGAAGGAAATATGTGGAGTGTTGGAGCCTTTGGGTTCTCCACATAGAGCTCCCACCTCAACACACAGGACCAGCTGTGAGGCTGAGCTCCTCCCCAGCCCCAGCAAAGCTGTCCAGGGAAAAGAGATGAGAAGAGGAAATCTTCTATAATTGCAGCAAAAAGGTCTAGAAATTCCTTCAGTGTGTTCAGAATTAATGCACTGCTCCTCCTCCCTTTCTCCTCCCTCTTCAGCTGTAGGTGGCAGGAAAACAAATTGCTGCAGCCTTTACTACAAACCACGCTCCCACCTCCCTTCCCCCAGCCCAAAAGACATGTGCCATTCATAAGCTGCCTGACTGCTGGTCTCCATTATTAAAGCCTAGAAGGCTGATAAATTGGGGATTCATGGAGCCTGCAAGCCTCCAACAACCAGATTGCCATGGAAACCAGAGGCAGCCTCCATCTCCAGCAGAAATGATATTGATCTAGCTGAAGGCAGGGAATTACAATCAAGGAGAGGATATAAAATGTCTCTTTTTCTTCCCTTTGCCATCCTCCCATTTTGTGTTTAAATGAAGGAGAAAATTCATTTAGAGATCATTAGTTTGTTTCTGTCCATCATCATACACACAAGGCTCTGCAAACTGAATGCTAAAATGAATTAAGTGCCTGTTGTCAGGCGTTCCACAGCCATCTTGTTGATAACTGTCCCCAGCAGCTGCAACATCAGCAACACCAGCTCTTTGCATCAAAGATATCACTGATATTTCCCATACGCACAGCTGGTGTGCACACACATAGGATCCCAATGTGTTTTGGGCAGAATGGGCACTGAAACACAGCTGCTGCTCTCCAGGAGGCAGTTCAGCCTTAATGCTGTACCCACAAAGGCTCCTGGGAGCCTTTGCTTTTTGTTTCAATGGGAGGAGGTCATCACATGTGTTATGACAGCCCAGACATAGAAAGAGGCATTTCCAGTGATGAGCACTTGCAGGTAAATCCCCGCCTCAATACAACGCAGAGTGGCATAACTGGTGCAGAGTGGCATAGCTGGTGGAGAGCAACTCTCCCTTCTGCCCAAAATCCCCTGTCTGACACTGCTTAACCACAGCCCTCCAGGGATGGGAAGATCAGGAGTCACAGCACCTGCCCTGCAAGACTGGGTGGGCAGCTGGACATTTTGCCAGGTTCATACTGCAAAGGCCAGATCCTTCTCGGTCTGTCACCTTATCCCTCAGGTGCCCATGAGAACTCCTAAGGGCTGGAAGATGAAAAGCCACAGATTAACTTAAGGTGGGAGGTCGGACTGCATTGCCTCTTCCACCCCAAGAAATCTCTGTAACCAGAGGTGTGGTGATGCATGCCCAGCAAGCCTTAGAGGAAAGGAGGGTATAGGGAAGCCCTGCACCTGGTATTGGCCATTTTCAGAGAGCCAGTCTTCACAGTGGGAAAGAAGGAGGGAGGGAGGAAGGGAGGGAGGGATGGATCTGCCCAGAAGACCCTTCATGAGCTCTCTTGTTACCTGCAGCAGTCTTCCCTGTGAAGGTGGCAAGAGCTAGCATCGGATTTTAATTAAAAGCTGGGATTTTTTATTTTTAAAACCCAATCTTTTCACAGTTTGGGAGAGACTTTGCAGACTCTGAACTTTTTGAGTGTTGCACCAAGCCAACCAGTGCAGCTGTCCCATAGCAACCATCTTGGTTTAAATGACTTTTTGCAATAACAATTCAATCAGGTGAGTAATAAATTCGGCTTTGACATGAGGGCACCTGATAAGGCAACTGCAAATGCTGGGGAGACATCATAGGGGCACAGTGAGGCAATGCCATGCCCTATACACAGCCACCCAGACCGTGGTGGCACAAGGCCAGGTTGAATCACCAAATACCCCAGAGCAACAGGTATGTCTGGACTGTCAATGGCAAACTCAAAGCTCCTCAGTACTGTCCACTATGGTGGAGTAAAAGTACTCCTATGGGGAGATGACAGACCTTTGTTGAGCTAGCCTACAACAGCAAGGCTTCTCTCCCTCATCAAAGAACATGTCAGCACTGCTGTGGCTGTCCCATTGCTAACACTGCCAGCCCAAGGCAGCCCTGCCTTGGCTGTGCATAAGGCCAAGTAGCAGGTTCAAGCCAAGTAGATGCTTCTCAACTACCTCATGCATAGTCCAATCTGCTATAAAGCCCAGCTCTGCACAGGTCTACAGGGACTGTGAGGTATCACAGCTCCCACTTGCAGAGCTTCAAAGTTTTTTGCCAAGGTGGAGCTGCCCACACTTTTGGCTGGGGCACCGTCATTTTGATGATGGCTGTCACAGAAGAGGGCTTTATCTGAGGATGGACTCACCTGCCCTGAGCTGCTCTAAAGTTACACTGAGGTATGCCTTGGTGGCACCCCACCATTTCATGCTCATGTTTTCTTCCCTGGTCCTCCAAATTATTTTATTTGCTATAAAGGTCCTTGGCTCCAGTTTTCCTACTGGTTGCAGACTGATGCTGTGAGATATCCACATGAATGAACATGTCTTTCTTACTCTTCCTCTCCTGATGGAGCTGTTCCACTTCCATAAATAATAAAAAATTCATTGGGTCAGAGGAAAACATTGACTCTGTAGACGAGTGGTGAAGGCACTCATCTGTAATGGGGGAGACAAAACTCCACATCCTGGCTCTAGCAAATAATAAATAATTTATACAAAGTGGAACAGCTCCAACAGAAGGGATCAGGGGAAACTTTGTCCAGCAGCCCAATGGCTTGCTTGCAAAGCTCACTAGATTTTGCCTTCCTAGGATAAGGCATGGGCTCATCTTGTTCTCTGTCCCATTCAGGGAGTACTTGACCCTCACATTCCACCTACTCTAAAAGCAGAGAAAGGTTTCTTTTACTACTTTAATCTTCATATCCCATCATTCCTGGTACTGGTACATTATGTTTGGTTTTGAGAAATTAAAGGATTCTTTAATGAAAAAAAGATTTTCAGAGAAAAATTTCATCCCATCAGGAGTCAGAAGCCTTGCACGGAGGTGGTTTGCACTACAGATAGGCTTGACTCCTCTGTTTGGTAGATACAGCTAGAAATGTGTTTTGCTAGAAATGAGGACAAGAAGTAGTCGTATGCTACATCAGTTAGGAACAGTGCTGGAATTTTCTCCTTGCTCCCTGATGTAAATATCAGTGACTCCATCTTTCTTTCTCACAGTCATTTGGCTTCATCCATGAAGAGGGTTTCTAGCTTGAGGCACAAAGAAATGTTTTCTTTCTTATTTTGTGTCTCTTTCTTGAGTGCAGTGAACAGTGATGGGTTAGTATCTCTTGAGACCAAAGCCTGATGTTCATCCAGAGAAGTGGTGCTGCTCAGCAGCGGTGCTGTGCATTTCTTCCCTCTGCCTTCCTGCTGGGCTTTGGGTGTGTTTGGGAAAGGTTGTGTCATGGACAAGAGGTCAAGTCCAGTCCCTGTGCTTGACACCATGTTTGGCCACACTGCTAAGTCTTCCAGTGAAGGCTTGCCAGTAGTGCTGGTACTCTTTCTTCAAAGAGTACCTTCATCCCCCAAAGGTAAGCTTAAAGGCATGTGCCAAAATTGTTGGCACTGCTGAATAATCTCTGAAACACACACTAGTCCCACTGTGTTGCAAACCTGCAGCACCCTGAATGTCCATGCTGAACACCAGGAGTTGTACTGTGGGATGGGTGCAGGACTGAGCAGGCATGGTACAGGGTTAGAAAATCTAGGTGACAGTCATGCCTGCTCATTTTGTCAATAAAGAGGTTACTTCCTTTCACTGTGCTTTCACCATCTGGATCCCTGGTGTACCAGCTGAATAACACACTGTGAATGCAAAGGGCCAGATAGAATTGCTGCTTGTATAAATTGTATCAATCCTAGTAAAGATAAACACACAGAAGCCCTCCAATCAGACCCCTTGAATGTGGGGAATTTCCATCCCTTCTAACCACAAGGGAAAGCAGAAGACCAGTATTACAAGATTGCAACAAGTCCCTCCCAAGGAAGAAACATACTGACCATCTGTGAGCAGATCTAAGATTAAGACCACAGACTCCTTCAACTCGCACGTCCCTCTGAAGTGCAGTGGGGCAGGCTCCAGCCCAGAGCTTGGTATGCTGGGGCATATCCCTTGTTTCAGCACTGATGACTGAAGATTACTCTGACTTGCTTATGGCACTGATGCTGAAATCACAGGTGAAATTCTAGCCTTGCATAAATTAGTCAGGCTTAACTTTCAGCCCTGTAGCTGCACCTACAGCTGGTGAGAACTGCCTCCAAACAGGCTGTATAGAATAGGAGGAAGGAGGGAGGAAGAAGTCGGGCTTGGAAGAGAAATTCTGGGATAAGTAACATGGGGTGTCTAAACTGGAATACATACTCTTTCATTTCTAAGCCCACACCCAGTGCAGGGATGGAGTCCTATACTCATCTGAAAACTAGGCAGTTGTGGACTCAGTCCACGTGAGATTGCATTCACATCTCCCTCTTTATTGGCTTGTGTCATTTCCAAATCAATGGATGTTCAAAGCCTTTAAGAACAGCAAAGGAATTTTTAAAAGTACATTCCACTACCCCAACTTTAAATTATTTTTACTTTATTCCATCTTCCATCTCTTCAAATGATTATCCAATAAGGTCTTGGAAACATTTTTCACAGCTGCTAAGACAGTTCTGCCAAAGTCAGCAGCACTGAGGAATGCTCCTGCAGACTAGTCACATCTCTAGCTCCCGCCATCCCATCCCCTTTCCCTGTACGTGCAATGCATTGTCAGCTATGGTTCTGCAGCATTGCACCACTTTAGCTTTGGGATTTGGATGGTGTCTCAAATGTCAGACAGATTTTCTTCTTCATTAAGCCCTGTAGGTTACAGGTAATGCCTGGTTATCATTACTAGCAGCCCCAATTACCATGTTTTGCTGAAGGAAGATGGAGAGGTTGAATAGTGCCTTCCACTTCTGCTTTCTCTCATAATGAAAAGAGGACTCATTTGCTATTGCCTCAAGGTAGAGCAGAGAAGTGTGTGGTCCTTTGAATACTGGATAATTGGGACCTTGTGACCTTTATCTAAGTCTTATTTACATCTCTGAGCCCTGTCCAGGTTTCCATAGTTCTTTTCCTGACTACTCTGCAGCCCTGCAAAGGGCAGATGTCCAACATGGGCTCCTGGCTGCCAGGACCTCAGCTGAGATTTTCAGTTCTGTTCCAGTGTCCCATGCTGGCAGTAATGTAGCTAAGGGCACATCAAGAAAAAGGAAACATTTTCCACGGATCACATTCATATTGGTGATGATAAAGCCAAGGTTTCTTATATGGTACAGGCCATTAGAGCAAAAGGATATGAGAAGGAAGCCTCTAGCAGGGAATACAGAACTAGGAAGAAAGTCACAGTTCTAGTAACCTGCAAAACCAGACCAGACTACCCTTCAGCAAACAGTTAAGCACACAATAGCAGCACTCTCCATCATTCAGTTTTTCCTCATACGTTATTGTTAAGAGTTTCCTCTACTTTCTGCCTGAAAGACAGGCAGAGAGGAAACTTATGGAATGAGGAAGACCTCCTTTAAGTCAAGTTTTCAGCATAAATGTAGTTTTGAGAAATATATTGTGGCTAGAGACCTGTTTAAATTGAGCTTGCCTAAGCTGGTCTCTCAAAGGCCTACTGGAGGTCCAGAACCAGAGGTGAAACCTATCCTACAGAGCTGATGCAAGTGTCTGGACTTGTAAGCCTCCTGTCACTGCTTACACTTTCTTTGGTTCTCGTGGCCACTGCCTAATGTCACAGACCATCATATGGCTGAATAGAATATCTGTGCATTGCTTTTACAAAGAGGAGAAGTCCCAAGTCCACGGCAGACCTGGATGTCATAGCACTCATCGGTGCTCATTGGGTAGTTGTCTTTAAAGAGCAAAGATATTGGTGTGCATAAGGACTGTGATGAGGAGTAAAACAGAAGAAATACTGCCTTTCTGGAAACACGTGTATACATGTGTAGCCTTTTCTGGACTAATGCATACAGTGTTTGTCACCCCATCTCGTATAGGACATTTGCAGATTTAAAGGGAGTGAACAAAAAAAGCAACAAAGATGCTAAAAAGCATGGGAATCACTTAATATAAAAAGCAACTGAAAGCATTGTTTGTGTTTTCTTCAGAAAAGAGATGAACTGCAGGGGTTATGGTACTACGTCCTCTGCGTATGTGCGGACTATATGATGATATATATACCATAAGCATTGGCATAAAGTAGGGCTATCAGAAGCTTTTGCTCTTTCGGTGACATAAAACAAGCATAGAAACATATTTAAGATAATGGTGGCCAATTCGTTGCTGAACTTTCTGGCCATTGTACAGTTGGTTGAGTTGGGGAAGTTGTTGACACTTAAGTCAGTTGGTTATTATGCATTTATGTATATGCCTTGTAAAGCCACAGTTACACTTAGTATCAAGAGATAATACATCATGCTTTAACTGGTAAACCAAATCCTACACAGGAGAGGACAGGGATGAGTCCTAGCACTAGAGAGGCAGTTTACCCCAGAACTGCCCATAGCAATATTTGGTGCTGGCAGCTGCAAGAAGTACAATAAGTGGATGTTAGGTATGACCTGGCTTGGCAGTTCTATGTTCCTCTATCAGTCATTTGCATGGACCCTTGGAGTACAACTTCTTGCCAGAGTCCATCGAGTTGCCACAGAGATTGGAAGTGATCACTGCACTCACTGATAATCTAGTATTAATGCACCTATTATATAGTTCTTGAGGAATGTCTAACTAATCTGATTGTGATGACCTGGTGAACTTTCCCAATCCCTTTCCTCTTCACATGGCAGTCACTTCTACCATGGAGTCAGCACTGCTGTCTTTAAAATATTACTCCTTAGATCTGTAAATCCCAGATGATACTCTGCAAGCTTGTGTCTATCTGAAAAGTTCAGCCTACTTGATCCTAGTGTAAAGATGACAATGGTGGTGGTGTGGAGCACTGCTGGCAGCTACAGCAAACAGCTGCCACTTAAATTTCATTGTCCATCTGTCTATTCTGTCCACTGGTATGCTATTTGAGCCCTTCTCAGCATAAAATTTGGTTATGTATGGCAGAAAGCCTTCCTCCTCACATGGGGTTTTCTGAAGATGATCTGAGTGCAGCTGTAGAGGACTACTTTGGAAAATATTGTAATGAGAGTGCTTTTAAGCAAAATCTAGGTGGAGCTGGTTGTAGAGAGCCATGTGTTAGCATGAGTGACCACTATGTAACATGAGCACACATCATGACATTAGTATGCACTGCCTTTGGTGGGTTTTTTTTGAATCATTAGGTTTGGAAGGGACCTCTAGGATCATCAAGTCCAACCTTCATCCTAACATCTATCTATCCATTAGACCATAGCCCCAAGTGCTATGTCCACACTTTTTTTAAACACCTCCAGGGATGATGACTCCACCACCTCCCTGGGCAGCCTGTTCCAGTGCCTAAGCACTCTCTCAGTGAAGAATTTATTCCTAATATCTAATCTAAACCTCCCCTCTCGTTTTATCATTAGTAATTTGGGAGAAGAGACCAACACCAGCCTCGCTACAACCTCTTCTACCCAAAGGTAGCTGTACAGAGAATGTCTCCTTTCAGTGTTCTCTAGACTAAACAACCCCAGTTCCCTCAGCCTCTCCTCATGAGGCATGCTTTCCAGATCCCTCACCAGCTTCATTGCCCTTCTCTGGACCCACTCCAGCACCTCAATGTCCTTCTTGTGCTGTGGTGCCCAAAACTGGACACAGTACTCCAGGTGTAGTCTCACGAGTGCCGACTACAGGGGCACTATCACCTCCCTGCTCCTGCTGGTCACACCCTTTCTGATCCAGGCCAGGATGCCATTGGTCTTGGCCACCTGGGCACACTGCTGGCTCATGTTCAGCTGGCTGTCCACCAGCACCCCCAGGTCCCTTTCTGCCATGCAGCTTTCCAGCCACTCCTCCCCGAGCCTGTAGCATCTGAAGTGCATGACCCGGCACTTGGCCTTGTTAAACCTCATCCCACTGACCTCAGCCCACTGCTCCAGCCTGTCCCTCTGCAGAGCCTTCCTACCCTCAAGCAGATTGACACTCCCACTTAATTTCGTGTCATCTGCAAATTTACTGAGGGCACATTTGATCCCCTCACCCAGGTCATCGATAAAGATATTAAACAAGACTGGTCCCAAAACTGAGCCCTGAGGGACACTGCTTGTGACTGGGCACCAACTGGAATTAACTCCATTTACCACCACTCTCTGGGCCCGGCCATCCAGCCAGTTTCTAACCCAGAGAAGAGTCCACCCGTCCAAGCCATGAGCTGCCAGCTTCTCCAGCAGACTGCTGGGGGAAATGGTGTCAAATGCCTTACTGAAGGCCAGGTAGACAACACCACTGCTCTTCCCTCATGCACTAGAAGGGTCACCTGATCGTAGAAGGAGATCAGGTTGGCTAAACAGGACTTGCCCTTCATGAACCCATGTTGGCTGAGCCTGATCCCCCCATTGCCCTGCACTTGCTGCATGATCACCCAAATAACAATTACAATACTACCTGTATGTACTGCTTGTTAGAGCTCCTTTTGATGGAGATGTGCAAGAGCGTAATGGTCTCAGCAAACCCTGATATACCATCTAGAAAGTTTCATATTGTACAAGTTCAAGACTGATAGCCTTGTTCAGTAGGAAGAATCCTATAAAGTTGTGAAGAAGAGTGAGACTGGCCAACCTCCCCGTGAACTCTGTGTAACGTCCCATGACCAAGAAGGAGGTACTCAGATGACTCTGCTTCACCACTAGTTCACTAAGCATAGTTCCTACTAATATGGGGAAAGCTTCACCTTGTTAGAAAATAAGACCTGAGGCACACATGGCACCAGAGACAGTATTTCATTGCCACAGAGGAGGCAATCCTGCACCTGTAGCAGATGGAGTGTAGGTTTCCTGTTCTCTGGAAAACTGTGACATTCTACTTTCCTCACCCTGCCCCTCACATGGCTATTTGCACCAAAGCAATGCAGTCTGTGAAATACATATGCAATGCTATACCCATGTGGACACAATGCAATGATCAGAGCAACTGAGGACTTGGCACATACTTTGACACCTTTCAGCATGTTGCAGGTAACCCAAATTGCATTTATAGTCTTACTTTGTCACTGGAGTAGTACTACAGACAAGAAAATGCTGGCACGCTTGCTTGTTCCCTCTGGGACAGTCATGGGAAGACTACAGTATTTGCATTGCTTTCTTCATCTGCCAGGTGTAGCAGAAGAGATAAGCTCCCAGGAAACAGGAATGGTAGTGAGGGTGTTCTGCCTCATGCCAGCTACCCATGGGCCAATACTAAAATTCCTGTTATACAACTGCAATCCACTTGCATAGCGCAGGCTGTACCTTCTAGCTGGTACATGACAAAATATAGTCTCCCTTTCCAAATCTTTATATAGCCAGTGCTCCTTTGGTGCAGCAAGTATTGTCCTTCCATCAATACACTGATTGAAGTGAAAATAAAGAGCTGATTTAACTCTAAACCATGAAAAAGGATCCGTAGGGACTTGCTCCCTCTAAGGAAGTGAAGAGAAGACGGTGCCTCCCAGTGCTCCTTGCTTGCAGGATACAGGGCCCTGGGGGAACTGCTGGCCCGCTTACATGCAAAGCAATTGTCATGTGGCTGATTTTTCATTTCAGCTGTGAAACTGCTCCATTGTAAAGCTATTTCATCAAGGAGAAGAAAGCATTCTTCATTTCCCAACAAAAGATCCATTTGTTTCCTTAGGCACAATTTACTCTTTCACATTTCTGGACTTTGTTGTATTCTTACCCGACAATCTGAGAGTGCTTTTGATGTGAGAGCTAGCCAGATTTGGAGGTGAGACTCAAAAACCTGGGAAAGTACAAAGAGAATCTAACATTGTGTGACATTCACCTCTCCTCCTCCCCATAAGGCACACAGTAGCCCATCTTCTTCTATAGTCTGCTGTGCTGGATGCTGATCTCACTTCAAAGCTGTGCTAATGTAGACACTTTCCAATAACTCTGATGGAGACTCTCTGGATTTAATCCAATGCAACATAGATTAGAATAAGTCTCACCTCCTCATCCATATGTAATGTATAAACTCCCTCCTACCCCTTTTGAATTTTGTCCTGTTGAGTAGGTTGGCATCTAAGGAAGCCTCTCTAAGCATTATACCCAACACCAGAGGCAAAAGTTGGAACATAACAAGAAAGCCTATAAATATAAGTCTTGGCAAGGATGCTTAGTTAAGAGAACACTTTCTTGGCATGCAAGTCACCAAGAGATGCAGAGAACTAAGAGACCGTCCTTCTTACATCAATCCCTCATTGCCACTGAGCAAAGGCCACTGACTTATTTCATGCCTTACCCAGGCTGGGATCCATCTACTTATTCCATCTACTTTTTGATATATTGAGGATTGCTTAGCAGTTGCCCTACTGTACAACTTGGAATGCCTGGGGTTCCAGATCAACTAATGCAGGATACAGCACAGTTGTTTGAAGCCTTTTCCTAAGCCATTACCAACAAACAGGTAGAGTATGTGGAACTGAATAACGACGAGAGCTAAGAGCTGTCGGGAGAATTAGTGAATGGTATGAAAAAGCACCCAGCCTCTTCCCCACTCCAGAAATATTAAATATCAAGCATTAAAAATCATGCACTTCTCTTTATCTGGTTAGTTATTACTTTCTCTTCTTCCTGTCTTTTTTGTCCTACCCTTAGGTGAAGGCAAAAATATCTTCTGGATATAAATGGAATGCCCTTGCCTTTTGCTTGTCTTTGCACTGGGGAAGATATCCACAAATAACATGACACAGCCATTGTAGTAATATTCAAGGCAGATGAACATCCACACAAAAGTAGCATGGTCGGCATGCCTCACAGTAGTAGCAGCTAAGCATGCCATGGCAACCAGCCAACTGATGACACTGGCTTGGAGCCAATTTGATTTATTTTTGGCAGCCTGACACCTCATACTACTGTGCCAGTCTTCGATCACATAAATGATAAGAGATGACCTTTGAAAGCCAAGGGGACGACTTCTGGGAGAAGGGGACTGATGAAGCTGAAAGAGGATCTGTCTCCAGGCTGGAGGAGTACTGGAGTGGCAGATGTTTGGTAGCCTGCCTCTTTTGTGAATGACCATCACAGGCCATGCCAGCAAACACCACTGCTGCCTTTGCTGGGGAATTACTGTGAGGAAGGTCAAGACATGGCAAATGTCTTTAAGTCAGAAAGAGTAAGTGCCACAAGAGAAACAGAGAGGTTTAAAGAGATGAGAGGGAGTAACAGGACAAAGATAGGAAAAAGAAAATATAGGCTTTTTGTCAGAAAATATTTCCTGTCTGTGCGAACTTCTATATTGTGATGATGCTATGTTGTGGAATATTCTTTAAGGAGAAAGCAGCTTCTTATAATTCTGGACATTGTGCTACAGACTGTATTGTAGAACACAACCCTGGATCCTCAGAAAGATGGACAAGAAGGCCTACTTAATCTTTTTTTCATTTCTTTCTTGGATGGCTCTAGGGGCACTTACTCAGCTGTTCGAGTTTGTGACTGAAAGGCTGATACCATACTGGAATAGGAATTAAAAAAAAATAAATCTATATTCATTAACATTTTAAAGAGACCATCAGCTTGACTGTGGCCACACACCTTCCATGTTTGCTTTCTGCAAACACTGGTAAGCTTGAGTATTACCACATGCATATTGAATAAGTATAAATAGATGCACATAGTGGTCTTGAACACCCAGTCCCTGAAAATTCATTTTTAAACATGTATTTGGAGATTTTCCAATTTACTCTGTTGGTTAGGTACTTACATAAGTAACAGTATCATATGCAAATGCATATTAAATCATGCATTTAAATGGCCACTTCAAATGATGTGGCCATAAATGGTTGGCCACTTCAAATTATGTTAAAGACAGCAAGAGCATGGGTAAGATGCCTGCAAATAATTTAGAATATTGCATAGAAATAAACCATTCTTTGATGAATGCTGACTCAAAACAGGTACAATTAAGCAAATGAAATAGACCGCCACTATGAATTTCCTACCTCTATCCATTAGAGAAGATTAATCTGAATAAAAATAGAACATTAATTCAAAGCAGAATCACTATTCCTGTTTAGGAATAAGGCATCCCAAGTCTTAAGTAAGAGTTAATTAGCACTAGTTATCCTGTTATCAGAGGATTCAATGGATTCACTTTGTCCTATTTTTCCCATTGATGTTTATACCTTTGCCCAAGTATAAAAACAACACAAGTAGAGCATGCAACACACCAAATTAGATTTCAAAAATCACATGACATTTATTCTGCCACTCAATTCATCACACAAAGTGAAAACAAAGGGCTGGAGACCTGGACAAAATAAAGCCAACCTGGACAATGCAATTTCAAGGCTAATGTCTAGAAATGTTTAAATGAAAGGACACAAACCCAGCAACCTTTTCTTGTTATGTACATTCAGTTTAGACTCACATTCTTTCAGGCTGCTCCCCCTGTCCATAATTTAAATCATAAAATGTTCTGCATGAGCTCCTCTCCCAATACTTACCTGTCCTTTTGGATATCCGTTCTTTCATTTCTGTCCACTTTGTGGAGCAGGAACAGAGTTACCTGAAGCTATGAAGCTTGGAAGTCTAATTAAGAGATTGGGAGTTGTAATTTGTGGAATCACAGAATCACAGAATGTTAGGGGTTGGAAGGGACTTCAAAAGATCATCCAGTCCAATCCCCCTGCCAGAGCAGGACCACCTAGATTAGGTCACATAAGAACACATCCAGGTGGGTTTTAAATGTCTCCAGAGGAGATTCCACAACCCTTCTGGACAGCCTGTTCCAGTGCTCTGTCACCCTCACAGTGAAAAAGTTTTCCCTTATGTTTCTGCAGAAGGTGTTATGCCCCAGCTTGCACCCATTGCCCCTTGTCCTACCATTGGACATAACAGAGAAGAGCCTGGCTCCATCCTCCTGACACTGCCCCTTCATGTATTTATAAACATTAATGAGGTCACCCCTCAGTCTCCTGTTCTGCAAGCTAAAGAGCCCCAGCTCCCTCAGCCTTTCCTCATAAGGGAGATGCTCCACTCCCTTAATCATCTTTATGGCTCTGGGCTGGACTCTTTCAAGCAGTTCCCTGTCCTGCTTGAACTGATGGGCCAAAAACACAGTATTCCAGATGAGGTCTCACCAGGGCAGAGTAGGGGGGAGGGAACCTCTCTCGAGCTACTAACCACACCCCTTCTAATCCACCTCAGGATGTCATTGGCCTTCTTGGCATGAAGGTGCATTGCTGGCTCGTGCTCATCCTGCTGTCCACCAGGACCCCAGGTCCCTTTCCCCTGTGCTACTCTCTAACAAGTCAGTCCCCAACCTGTACTGGTACATGAAGTTATTATTTGCCAGATGCAAGACTATACACTTTGCCTTGTATTTCATTTGATTTCTCCTTGCCCAACTCTCCAGCCTGTCCAGGTCTCGCTGAATGGCAGCACAGACTTCTGGTGTGTCAGCCACTCCTCCCAGTTTTGTATCATCAGCAAACTTGCTGACTGTGCACTCTGTTTTCTCATCCAGGTCATTGATTAATATATTGAACAGTACTGATCCCAGTACTGACCCTCAAGGGACTCCACTAGATACAGGCCTCCAGCTAGACTCTGACCCATTGACCACAACTCTGACTTCTTTCCTTCAACCAGTTCATAATCTACCTCACTACCTGATCATCCAGACCACACTTTCTCAGTTTAGCCAGAAGGATGCTGTGGGAGACAGTGTCAAATGCTTTACTGAAATCAAGATAAACCACATCCACTGTACTACCATCATCTATCCACCTGGTTATTTCTTCATAGAAGGCTATCAGGTTGGTCAAACATGACTTCCCCTTGGTAAAACCACGTTGACTACTGCTCCTGATGACTCCCTTGTCCTTGATATGCCTAGAGACAGTGACAAGGATAAGTTGTTCCATCACCCTTCTGGGGATGGAGGTGAGGCTGACCGGTCTGTAGTTACACAGGCCCTCCTTCTTGCCCTTTTTGAAGACTGCAGTGACATTTGCTTTCTTCCAGTCCTCAGGCACCTCTCCTGTTCTCCATGACTTACTAAAGATGATGGAGAGTGGCCTATTAATGACTTCCGCCAGCTGTCTCAGCACTCGCAGGTGCTTTCCATCGGGGCCCATGGATTTATGTACATCCAGATTGCTCAGCTGATCCCTAACCGAGTCCTCATAGACCAAGGAAGTCTCCTCCTCTGTCCTGACTTCCTCTGGGGCCTCAGGGGTCTGGGGCTCCCGAGGACAGTCTCCAGCAGTATAGACAGAGGCAAAAAAGGCATTCAGTAACTCCACCTTCTCTGTATCATCTGTCACCAGGGCACCTGCCTCATTCATCAGTTTTGTCTGCAATGTACTTGAAGAAGCCCTTTCTTTTGTCCTTGACCTCCCTTGCATAGTTTAACTCCAAGGAAGCCTTAGCTTTCCTAGTTGCCTCCCTACATCCTCTGACAACAGCCTTATATTCATCCAAAGTGGCCATCCCCTCCTTCCATGATCTACTCTCTTCTTCCACTTGAGTTTGCTCATCAGTTCCCTGTTTAACCATGCAGGTCTCCTGGCTCACTCTCTTGATTTTCTACCTGCTGGGATGCTCTGATCTTGAACCTGGAAAAAGTGGTCCTTGGATATAAACCAACTATCTTGGGCCCCTTTACCTTGTCCCATGGGATTTCCCCTAGCAATCTCTTGAAAAAGTCAAAGTTGGTCCTGCTAAGTCCAGGGTTGTGATCCTGCTTGGTATTCTGTTCTGACTGCACAAGATCCTGAATTCCACCATCTCATGGGCTCTGCAGCCAAGGATGCCCTCAGCCTTCACCACTTCAACCAGACCCTGCTTGTTAGTGATTATAAGATCCAGCAGTGCTCCTAGTTGGCTCATCCACCATTTGAATCAAGAAGTTATAATCAATGCACTGGAGGAACCTCCTGGACTGCATAGGCCTTCCAGCAAATATCTGGGTAGTTAAAATTCCCCATAAGAACTGGGGCCTATGATTGTGAGTCTGCTATCAGCTGCCTGTAGAAGGTCTCATCAGCTTCCTCATCCTGATCAGGTGGCTTTCTCTTCTCTCCTGGAAGAGAAGTAGTGGACCAAATGAACGAGAAACATCAGTAAGCGCAAGACCGCTGTGATACATTTTTGCCCTGACAAGCTAATGAATGAAGAATGCCCTGTACAACTGAATGTCTCATGAATGTGAAGGCTAGTTATGCTTGGCACTGCCTCTTGATTGACTTTCATGTGGTGCCTACTTCTGATGTTACCTTTTTCATTGTTTGTGTTCTTTTTGTTTGACAACGTAAGGAAGGTAAAGAAGAGCAAATGTATCCTCAGGTCTTTGATGCATTTTCTACCCAGCTCAGTACCACAATTCAAAACCAGCTCTTCTGTATGGCTTGCAAACACTATGCCTCTGTCAAAAGTGCTCACTTTTGTCTCTCAAAACTTTCCACCTCTTCCCAGGGGAACTAGTTAACTCAGTCAAGAGCAAAGAACTGAAAACATCTCCCAGAGCGACTGTTTGCATTCAACACTTTCTTCTGTCCTTACTCACTGATCTGTCAGGGCCTTTAATCTTCCCTTTCCCTATGTGATCCTCTTACCATGTGGGTATAACAGCTTACACGTCTAAAAGCTTCATGCAAGTATGGCTGTCATGGGCTATTCCAAGTCCAGAGGCTAGAAGTATTGGTGTGGATGAAACTACTAGCAAAGCTGATAACAAGATGTTCCTGACTAGGATGTGGTTGTACCAGGAATCTCACCCATTCACAAGCAGACGGAAAAAAGGGACCCTTTTGGCTCCTTCTTGAACATCCCACCAGCAAGGCTAAATGGCCTCCTGCAGTATAAGAGTGCTTTTGCTTTGTGAGATTTTCAGCTCAATGTGGCAGTCTCCAGTGAGCTGGTATCGGCTTGGGTTGTTTTGTTGCCCCACTGGTATGCCAGTGTGACTGGGAAGGCTTATCACCCTTTAGCATATGCAGAGCTTGGGGAACTCTCCCAGGCTCTTCCAAGCCTCCCAGATGGCTGACACTCTCGCACCATCCTGGAAGAAAGAGCTGGATGGCACTTCCCCCTAGGGGAACAGGAGCCTCAAGAGGAGGTGCAGTATTTCCAAAAGCTGCCGGGAAGCAGAGAAGAGGGTGTTAAGCAAGAACATGCAACACCTCTAAAATTCAGCAAGGGGGTTCCCTTTTCAACCCTGAGGCTAACCCCTGCACCAGCTCTTACTGGCCAACATCAGATGCATCCCCAGGAGACCAAGAGAGGTATTGGTTTCTGGAGAGGCCCATTCCCTAGTGAGGCATTCACTCACCTGTTTTCTCTTCGGTTTGGCTGCTCTCCACTGTCTCCATTTGGGGTTGCGCTGTTGCCTTGGCAGTAGCATCCTCTGCGGCAGGGGTGGTGGTGGCAGTGGTGTCAGCAGCAGGCACATCGGCTTGTTTAGGCTCCTCTTTGTCTTGGGCTTCATCAGCCTTCAAGGACGGCGAGTTGTCAGTGGAAGCTTTAGTGGCACTTTCCGTTTCGGCGGCGGCAGCAGCGGGCTTTTCGTCTGAGGAGGCAGCAGGAGTGGCAGCCTGTGGGGCTGGGGCTGGCTGCTCTGAGCCCGTGTCAGTGGCTCCATCCCCTTTTTTCTCCTCCGCTGGCGCGCTGCTGTCTTTGCTGCCCTCCTCCAGCTGGGCACTGTCAGCAGCGGCCACTTCTGTGGCAGTGGGAGCCTCGCTCTCTTTGTTCTTGGCCGCTCCACCAGTAGGACCTTCCTCCTTCTTGTCAGCGGCATCAGTCTCAGATGCCGGGGCATCTCCCTTCTTCTCCCCCTTGAGCTTTTTCCTTGTTATGTGTCCGCGGAAGCTGGCCTGGATTTTGGTGGCTGCCTTATGAGCTTTATCTTCTGGTTTGATGCCATCTTGCTCGATCTTTTGGTCCCCATCCTCATTTTTTTCAACCTTTGAAGAAGAACAAGGGAGGAGACAACAGGGAGAAAGTTAAGATTTCTCCAGGTGCAGGCCAGGCTCTGGTTTATTGGGAATGTCCCACCTTCCCCACCTGCTATCCAGTGACAAGTTTCAAAGCAGCCTTGACATTTGGTATGGCTTTGAAGCCAGGTGGCTCCAATTTCATCCTAGGCCTGGACAGACACAGGGGGTTTGTAAAAGGAATTTAAAGCACCTCATCATCTCTGACAGCAATGCTGAGAGTACCTTGGCTGTATGGAAAGGCTTACACCAGCTGGGTTGTCTCTATTCCCAAGATTTATTTGAAACACACCAATTTTTTCCCCATTCATTTTGCAAACACTCTCCTGAGGGCGATTTCCACAGTCCTTCCAAACCCACCTTTGCCTTCAAGCCTTTTGGTTTTTTAATGCCACCTTGTTTCACAGGTGTGTGACTCTAGACACCAAGCATTTTACCCTTTATAGCTTTTTGTCTAAAGATCACCAACAGAGAATAGTATTGCTGCCCACCCCACCGCAGCTGCACGCTGTCAGACATGCACTGATATTCACAGGATATACTCCTCATGAATGTCTAGCCCATAAGCACTCCAAGCACTTTGCCTCTGCTTCACACTCATGGTTTTGATGAAGGAATAATCAGCAGATAGATATCAATCCTTCCAGTTTCAGCAGATTATTATTATTATTTCTTCAAATATTGGGGAGAATTCAGCCATGCAACAAAGAACAAGCATTCCCCAGGTTTTTTAGACTTAAGCCATGCATGGGACAAAAGCAGAGTCCTGGTCTGCTGCAGACAGATAAAGCTCAGCTTGCAAATCCCCAGTGAAACTACAGGACGTGCCATGCTTCACCCCAATAATTTATCAGCCTTTGGGCAAGTAACAGCTCAGCTGCATATTGATGAAAGGACACTGTTCTATTAATATTCCCATTGGGAAGCATTCAAAAGAGCTACTCGGAAGCAGAGCCACTGGCCTCTTTGCTGTCTGCACCTGGTTTCCAACACTGACTCAGGACTCAAAAGAAAGAAAACGAGCTGGCTGAGAAAGATATCCAGTGTTTATTTCTGGGTGGGAAGAGGAAACCACTCCTTAGGCCATTGCAACTGAGCGGTGCCATCTGGGGAAAGGCCCAGGACCAGAAAAGCAGAGAGAGAGGGCAACCTAAAAATACATTCAAAAAGACTGCAGTAGGAATAAGGGAAAAGAAGACACTGCAGCATGCACACGTGGCACTGGAAACTCCGTGCCTGTGAAGAGGGGCAGAGAGGACTGGACACAATGGCAGCGATCACTGGGACACAGATTGGAAGAGATCATTTCCACAGCGTGAGACAAGGTCAGGCACACATGTGTGAGAAAAGCTGTGCCAGTGAACCAAACACTTGGCCACCAGCCTGCCAGAGGTGGCACCCACTATCTCCCCCTGGGTCCCCAGTGAGCACAGGATCCCCCACTCCAGCACTGGTGCCCACCTGGGATCGCTTCCCAGCTAAACAGGGGTGAGCTTGAGTGGGTACGGCTGTCAAGGAACAAGCAGCCCCAAATTATCAAGGAAAATTGCTGCTCCACACAGCTGTGCAGGCGTGAGGATGGGTCTGTGTACAGCAGGAAGTAAGTGTGGGAGTGAGACCAGGTACCAGGACGCTAACATAGGGGGTGAGTGAAAAAGACTGTGAATCAATATGCAACTGATATTCATACGCAGAATTCAGCACAAGGAATTTTCGTGCTCCTGACCATGCCCAGGGCCAAAATGGTTGTCGTACCTATCACAGGGGCACAACTGAGCAGTTACATCTACGCTTCCCCAAGTGCATTAAGTGAAGTGGTATGGAAAGTGGGCTTTCATGTCCATCTCCTCTTATCAGACAGCAGGTGATGGTTATGTGTAAAGACGATGCAGATGTTAGCATGCTGTAACCATTCAGGTATATCTTTTGCTTGCATAGTGAACTCTGCACAGCATCTGGGGCAAGCTTTTCAGCCTATTTCAGCACAAGAGGATGGAAATGAACCAAAAGTACCTTTAAAAGGTACACATTCACAGAAGAGCTGTGATCCAGCCAGGGTAGTGCAAAGCTCTGTACAGGCTCATCCATCCTACTCCTTAGGGAAGTTTTGCAGCCTTCAGTAAGTCCTGTGATGCATTACACTGTAGCCACAGCAATGGGAAGACAGACTAGGTACTCCTTTATAGCACTGTGTAACACTTAGATGTCCTAGCTTTGACTTTTTCTCCCTAAGAACAGTGGCCAGCTTCAAACAGCAGCAGGACTGGGAGACTGGAAAGACAATTTAGACAGAACTACAAGGTCCAGTCCCATACATATGCCCGATTCCTGCAAAACCATTAGTGAATCACAGAATCAATTACAGAATGTTAGGGGTTGGAAGGGACCTCAAAAGATCACCCAGTTCAACCCCCCTACCAGAGCAGGATCAAATGTAATAATGTATGTAATGTAAGAATGTAATAAAATCATTAATCCCTGGACAAAGATGAAAACCACAGACTGAAGGGCCTCTTGCCACTGGCCTTGCTGCTCTCACATCCCACATACAAGCCATTATGAACTGTGGTCTGCTACATGCATGCCTTTCTTGACTCCAGGGGAGTTGGCCTGTTACCTGAGAAGACTTATCTCCTTCCCAGTCCTAGCAGGAGAGCAGGGTGCATCGAGCCACAGGATCAGCTCTCCTGTGATTCTAACAGATGAACTCATGGAGGGCTGTGAGTGCCACCCAGCTGTTTACCTGGCAGGGACAAGGACAGCACTTCTCTCCAGGGAGGCCAGACTGAAACCTCTCACCGGCACCTACTGCAGTTATAGAGCTAAAAGGTTCCATTGTTATTCCAATGACATCATTGTCTTCTTATCCCAGTTGGGATGACATCAGTTTTGAGTCCTTGCCAGATTGTAAGGTTTGCAAATGCAAAATGTATTTCCAATAGGGTGCTTTCAGCATAATTTCAGGTATAAAAGATAAGAAACACAAGGCTGGGGCAGAGGTGGAGTTTAGGGTCATGGATGAAAGAAATGTACTAAGAGTTTGTCTGAGACAACTGTGGCCCTCAGGAATCCCATTTCTATTCAGTCCTTCCCCTCTGAAGCATCCAAGGCATTTAAAATTACTTAATTTCGGGCTACTGGCCTGCAGCTACCTCAGGGGTAGGGCACAGTATCCATATAGTATATGTGTCATGTTGTGTAACAATGGGTTGGGTGAGAAACAGATTGTTCAGAGAGAAACTTTCCACAAAAAAAAAAAGACAAAGGCTTTTTATCTGTGGATTATGCACACAGCAGATAAACCTTAATCAAGGAAGCTGCTCAAAAATAACCTGTATATAGTGAAGCTCCTGGAAAGCAATTTCTCTTCCTTGGAAAGCTAAAAAGGTGAGTCAGCCCTGCCAGGAAGTATTGAAAGCATCTTAGTGGAAAACAAGAAATCTGTCTGTCTTATCTGCCATGTATGTATGACATCTTGTTTGTAGTATTGTGGCTGGAATAAAGTGATTATTACTAGAGTTTGTATAGAAGCTAGAGCTCCCAGACAGGAATCAGGTCTGGTAAGGATAGGTTTACTGTATCGGTATTCGATCAACACCACCCCCCCCCCTGTACACATTTATGTGTAAAGTCATACTAATACTTAATGTTGACATGTTCATGACATTGCATGTGAATGCGACGTATTGTCATTTTACTCAGAGCAAAGGTCATCTGTTTCATTTAGTGTGAAATAAATCATAGATCCCTCAATGGCAGAAGGATTTGAAATCACTGAGGCCAGTGGATGCATAGCTATGTGGAAATACAAAAGGACATACAGAGTCAAACATGTCCATTGTTTTGTTCAGATCATACCCACTGAAGACAGTGTGCAAATATTTGCCTTTATGAAACACACTATTAAGCTTTTATGTCTCAATCTACACAGCCTACAACATCTTTCCAATCCTAGAGGGATGATCCTCTCACCATCTCCATCTGCTTGTCTGCCACACCTCCAGGTTTCTAGGACATCCCTTTCCAGACAGACCGTTCTTGTAAGTGAGACTTTCTTTGCTGTCACATAACTGAGAGAGTGGAAATAAGAAACTAATGTTTAAGGCACAGGTTGGGCAGAGGTTTGTTCTTAGGTACCAAAAATGTGGAAATGTCATGGACCTGTGACCTCAAGATTTGTAATCTCTGGTCACTGTTTCCACCTTCCATCTCCAAACTCACAGTTTACAGAAGGGTCAAAATATGGCAAAGAATGAAGTGTTACTATAACCCCCAAGCCCTTATAAATGCCTCACATGCTGGTATATCAAGAAAGGAGAAATGGAGGAAATGGATATTTTCCAGATGTTCCATGTGTTTGCAGCCACACATGGACAAAGAGTAAGAAAGGAAGGGACTGGGTGCTTTGGTCCTTGCTTTCTGTTTGTCCACTCATGGTGTTCCTTGTTTCCTGGCCTTGGAGAAATAATCATGTAGTTTTGTATTTTGGATGCTGGGATGGAGAGATCAAGAAAGAATTTACTGTTCCATTAAAAGGTCTTTCAATATTACACAGTCTCCTCTGCCCATCTCTATAGCTCTCCCTTTCCTGATGTTTCTCTGTCCACCAATATATAGCATATGTCTGCCTCCCTTATGTTCATCCTAGGATCAGGCTGCTATAAACTCAGTCATCACCCTGGTACCCCACTTCTTTCTGTCCTTTTTAATGTGACATCAAATCCCAGAGCCCTCCAATTCATGTTGCCATCTCCTGGTATTCTGAAACCCATGTGTCACGAGTTCAGATTTAGGACTTATGCAGCTTTCACCAGAGAAGGCATCAATACTGGACATCCATAGGACCAGTTACAGTTACCAATAACCCACTTACAACCCAAGGGAAATATGATACCCTCTTATTAAAAAAAAAACCCAAACCAAAACCAACCTATGTTCTCTATACATAGATATAGGGACCCCAAGTGATTCCCTT
This sequence comes from Megaceryle maxima, assembly GCA_024605025.1. Lineage (NCBI taxonomy): Eukaryota > Metazoa > Chordata > Aves > Coraciiformes > Cerylidae > Megaceryle > Megaceryle maxima. The sequence goes on along the minus strand of JANHGN010018853.1, from coordinate 25,911 downwards.
CTCATGACATCTGCATTAAGGTATGTATGGAAATCTTTCCTTCAGTTAGCCAGGTGAAGTAGTGCTGAATCAACTAATCACCTGTTGTACCTGTGGGCTTAAGATGCATCTCAGCCCATGCTCTAATCTTGACTAGAGCACAATGTATGTTCCTGATGTTATTCAATGTCACTTGGGCCCAGACTCACAAAGAAATTTAAGCACCTGACTCCCATTGATTTCACAGGATTGAGTCACCTCAATGCTTTTGTGGGCCTGTCTCCACATGACCTGATTTGTATCAGAGACAGCATTTAAGGAGCAGAATGCATTAAAAAAAAAGACCAGCTGTCTCCCCAGAAGGATTGGAGCATGGACACATGAGAGAGAGAAAAGGCTTTCACGCCTTGTGAAGTGAGGAAGCAATTTAGCACAGAGGACAGCTTTTTTTTTAACCCAGTTAAATGGTGTGAAGACACCTGGCTAGAGCATGGCACCTCTCAGCACAACCTGTCTGCAGAGCAAGGAAACACAGAGAATTCCTTTTTCTCCCAAGATGACTATGGTGATGGTGGGTAAAACACCCTTGAGAGAGGAAAGGTTAATTCACCTCTCTGAAGGCTTATGCAGGATGGTTCCCCAGGGCATATCTAGCAGGGTTTCAGATCTCCAGTTTCAAATCCTCTAACAATGGAGTTTCCATCCTTTCCTCTCCAAGATCCTCTCACATGTAGGAAATTTCCCCTCTATTTTATGGTGCCTGGAATGGAATAAGCTAATGATGGTCAGGTAGATGGATGGATGTTATTCACTTGTGTACAGAGACTGAGAAGACACAGAAAATAATCTAAGCCTGACCTATTTGGATGTTTTAAGTGTGCCTCCTCAATAAATCTATTATACTCTCCTCACCTGTTTTGCGACTCTCCCTTCTCTTTGTCAACCTGTTTCTATTAAGCTGGTGGCCAACCATGATGTCATCTACCACCTTGAAAGTCCTATAGCTCCAGCACAGAGAGAAGCACTCACTGCTGCCTATGCTGCCTTTGCAAGCTGGGTGAAAGAAAGAAGAGCCTCACCCTCAAAGCTGATGCTAAGTGGAAGATGTCCAGGACTCATGCTTTCTGGAGCATAGTGACTTGTGGATGTCATTGGGGAAAAGCACTTGCCTTGGGGCTGATATGGGCTCCTTGGAGCACTTGGGTGGTTGTGGGGCACAGGATGCATTTGCTCATCTTTCATTTCAAAGCACATAAAATCTCAGAGACAGGGTTGCAGCTTACCAAGGCAGTGCTTTTATAGTGTCTGTATGCTGGGCTATGACCTCAGTGTGTGAGGGCACTTGAGGGCACAAAGTCTGTATGGACTGTGTTGAAAGCCTTGGGTGTTTGGCATGATCACCATCTACACTCTTACTCCAAGTTGGACCCTGGCACCCACTGTGCTCTCAGTTGTGCCTAGTCTCCTTTTTGGAGGGAAGTACTTGTGTTGCTCCAGAAGGAGCCAGCCAGCAGGCATTCAGATGAAGGGACCAAAGCCTGAAAATTAAACAGGAAGGTATCCAAGCTGACAGTATATACCCACTCTGAAAATAGACCATGTTGAAGAAATTCAGCAAAAGGAACAGGTGAAAAAATTCCCTTGAACTATGCTTTGATTAGAAAAGTCCATTCAAAGAATGTGATTTCTTCTGCAGATGGACTTAAGACAGAAACAGAAGCTTGGATGTCACTGGACTACAGAGGAATTTTATCCAGACTCACACTATGTGGTCTGTGTGGTCCTGTTTGGAGTAGTTTGGGCAAGGATGGTATCTGCTAAGTGAATTATTTTAAAGTGACACCTTCAGACCCTGAACCCTATGGTCTGTTGACCATCAGCAAGTACTGAAACCCTGTATTACTATCTCTCTACCTCCTCACCTTTTCTCTCTTTCTTTTTATTTTTGTTTGCTCAGTATTGAACTCCAAAAAAATTTTCAGGGAATTGATATTAATCTCTAGTGGCTCAGAGTGCCTGCCCCCATGAGGGCTGGGCACTTTTCCTTCTGGTCTAGCTGCAACCAAGGGCCAGAGGCTAATTGACAGGTCAGAATTGCTACCCTGAAATCTGGTGCAGGCAGCTGCTGAGCATCCCCAGAGTCCAGGGTTATACAAGGTCTCTAGAGCCATGTCTACAAGAAGCAGCAGCTTGTGTCCTGCAGCTCCTACCTAATTTCCTTCATGAGAACACAGAACTGCACCCAGCTCTGGTGATGAGAATTATCACTACTTCTACAAACTGAGTAACCTGCAGGAAGGGATACTACAAGCCTTTCCACTGCTGGTCTCTGAGGTAACCCTGACCTTTCCTGGTTGCACCTAGAAATTGTGAGGAATTGCATGCTGGGACCATCAGTCCATAGGCAACTAGACTGTGGCTGGGACCATATGTCCATGGGCAACTAGACTGCGGCTCTGTGGCACAGAACCCACTTGCACTCCTTTCTGGTTTGCCCAGGGTTTTTGCAGCCAGCAGAGTAACAATGAAAGGCTCAAGTCCCAAGTCCAGTCTCTGCATCTTTAACCTGCCTGTTAACATTGAATTTCCTCTGGTACCTCCTTCTGGCAGTGACTGCCAACACCATAAAATCTCTCAACCTAGTGATGAGAGAGAGATTAGCAGCAAGTAGCTCCCTCCCTGCTTGATGGTAAGCTCAGGGCTCTATTTGTCTATTATTATTATGATTATTATTATTATTATTATAGATTGTGTCACTAGAAATGGGGCAATTATCTTATGAGAAAGCACCTGCAAGTTCATTAGTGTCAAACAAACATCCCCAGCAATTAGGGAAAGCAAGGCACTGACCAACTCCCAGCAGCTTGGGAAGCTGCTTAGATGGTGAGCTCTACTATTGTGGCTGTGAACTTCCCCCCCAGCACAGCCCCGGGCTTTGCAACTGCAGGGGTGGGCAGGGAAGGAGAGGTGTGGGGCTGAAAGCCAGGATAGGAAACGGGGCATTGTGAGGAGTTGGTTTTATAAGGCAGAAGGCTAGGGGAAGGAGAAGACAGAGCTCAAAACAGAGAATGAAAGGAATGAGAGTAGATAACAAGGAAGAACAAAGGAACCACAAGGAAGGCGGAAAGGGAAAGGCAGGTACTGAATGGAAGAGAGGCAAATAAATAAGAGGCACAATGACAGAGATGCAATACAGAGTAAGGAAGAGAGCAACTGAGAGAGAGAGAAAAATCACTGATCCACATCCAAAGGGCATGACAGCGGGAAATACCAAGATAAAAACGGGCAGCTAAACAGCCAAACAAGGTCTCCTGTAGCATGACTGACCGCACTACAGCTGAAAGAGGTGTTGGCAGTTCTCTGTCCCATGCCACCTCTCTGCACAACCCAGGCTGCCATTTCTATGAGCACTGGGCTAGCAGTGGCCTTGAGGAGCCTGCATCAGCCTCTCAACAAGTGTCCTGCTTGGGAGCTGGCCCTGTCAGTAAGCAGGCTGATTTGGATGTGGGTGAGTTAATGTCTAACAGCTCTGGGCCAAGCTTTTCCTGCTCCTTCCCCATCCAGGACAGGGGAGGGGGGAAGCAAGACAGAGCAGCTTCTCCAAGGCAGCAAGGACATACGAGAGAGAGGAAATCCAGGTGGGGAATGAAGGTTGTTCAGTCCTTCACTTGTAGTTCTGTGTCACCCTACTTGTGAAATGTAAAGGGTGATGCTTTCTCTGCCTTTAACCTTTAAGTTTTGCTGTGGTGCTGCAGGGCAGGAAAGGTGCTTTCTTGGATATCCCATTCAATTATCACAGACCATCCCATCATCCATGGTCATATGAACTAAGGCTTCAACAAGGAAAATTCTTTGGCTGCATAACAGCCTCCTCTGTCTTCCCACACTGCTCTACAATGAACTTCTGCTCCACAGAGCATCTGGACAGTGATGTTGCTACATGACATTTCATTCCCACTGCTTTACACCTTCCATATGCACAAAGAAGAAAAGGTCTCTCTCCTCCTGAACTGCAGCTACTGCTGGGGTGAAAACCTGTAGCTGCTACCTGTGCCCTGTTGAACTTCAGGGGGGACAGGGGTGTGAATCCCACCTGAAAGGACAGGATGACCTGAAGAAGGCAGCAACGAGGATTCTTGATGAGGATCTGGCAAGAACAGTAAAGTCAGTACTACCTTTCTCAATGTTCATTATCCTCCTTGATCAGACTTTTGTGTTTTGTTTTCCTATCTCCTGAAAATGAGCCTAACCCACTGCCCCACCTTTAGCCAATAGCTTCCCCATTCCCCAAGGAGCAGAAGACTCTTTCAAATCACCAGAGCTACCCTCATCAAAACTCACATAACCAGAGTTGCAGGTCTATGTAATTTGATAAACTGGCACTAAAACAGCTCCATCTAAGATACCCTCTCTTATAACCTCTTCAGCTTTTGTTTTAGGCAGACCAATCCTACATGCCCACTGCAGAGATGAACTGTGTATGTGAAAGGATCTTCTACTGACAAAGAGCAGGAATCCATAGCAAAGGCTTCCATCTATTGGTATAACCTCCACCTCCTCAATGGGGCAGCTGGCTTTTTCTCAGCTTCTTGTTCTGATGGGTTCATCGTGTTTTGGTGACAAGGTCTTTCCTTACCAGCCAGGATTGGCTCTGCTGGCTCTGCTTCTTGCTCCATGGGATTGCCTGACACTTGCTAACACCAGCCCCACCTCCACTAGGACAGGGAGTCAGACTTGCTGCTGGAAGCAGAGAATGATAACATTGAGTGCTGGCCCTGATCTTCATGGAAGCTCAGTTTATTGATTTGTGTTGTGCATCTGTGTACCCATCCGGGCTTGACTGACCCAGAAATTTCTCTCATGTGTTCACATACACATTTTTCCCTTGCTTGCCCTGGCCATTTTCTCCACCCAGCTTTACTTCAGTGGTACTTTTGATGCTGATGTTTGCTTCATAGGTGTATGAACATACCACAAGCAATGGGTTAAGACATGGACCTGTCTTATGGATCTAAATTCTTCACAGCAACGGTGCATCTTGGATGACGAAAACCTTATAGAAAACCTCATGTGAAATCACTCTTGGCCTACATTTCTTGTTCCTTTTATGTGTTTAAAGTACAAGCAGAGAATGAAGGAGAAAAATCCTGTATCTCATACCTCCTAATTCAGGTGAGAAGGGGGAGAGTTAAGCCTTAAGATAAACTCCAGATATCAAATGCAGAAGACAGGTCACTGGTCCCACTATGAGCTCTTAGATACTGCTGACTTACAGTAAAGTGTGAGAAGACCTAGATCATCTCCCTCCATTCCTCCTATTCTGAAGTTTGTACAGTTCATTAACAAACAGTTGTACTGAGATCTTACTGCCAAATGCAATACCGGATGCTGAAAGTGGAGTGCAATTTCATTGATTTCAATGACATTTTCACTAGGGATACTTTTTACAAGACCTCTGTGATCTGCTGCTCCAAACAACTTGCGAGAGGAGACATTTTTATGTCCCCTTTACAGTCCTTTACAGAAGGACTCTGAACGTTATTGAGTTAGTAGTTGTAGTGTTGCAAGAGCCTCAAGTGCATGGTGTTGTACAAGGTAAAGCATTGTGCAGTATTTAAGCTGTGCTCTCATCTATTCCCTCCTGCCAGTGCAGGATGAGAACATCCTTAAAGGAGGCATAAGTGTCTGTCACAACCTGAAAAGAGCAAAAGATCTCCAGAGGGAACCTGTATGACACAGCTTCTTTCACCCAAGAACCTGGGCTTGACTGAGACCATGCCCAGTTTCCATAACTTCAGTGCTTTCCAAGGTCTATAAAAGTGATGAATTGGGTCTGTGATTGCAGCTGTCACTCCTTGAATGGCAAAATGCTGAAGGCATAATGTTGTGCCACATCCCACTCCCATCCTTCAGGTAGGTTTGTTACAAGAGCACAGACATGGCTTTGAGTGGAAAGATCCTTTGAGGCCACAAGCAGCTGAACACAAGACTCAGTAGCCTCAGGGTTTAATCACTTATTCTAGAGACTGGCACTGAGCTATGGGAAATGTACATGTGGCTTCGAGCCACTTTGTTTCTTACTTTGCTCCTCTGCTGTATATAGCCCTATTGAAAAGGGGGGAGGGGAGAGGCAAGGCTGCAGTGCATGCTGCAATAGACCCTTTGTGGACACTGTTAAATTGGTGCTATAAAGACCTCCAGCCAAAAGGAACATGTTGAATAGATGTGCTAGGGAAAAAAGCCACAAGTGTTTGGCTTCACCATTTATAAGAACTAGTATATCACAGTCACATTTAAGTAGTCATCCAGAGCTTCTCCTAAGCTTACTGCTGTAGGGAAACTGTCCTTTCATTTTTTTCTTCACTCCCTGGGCTTCCCAACTTTAAGTTATTATTAAAAAAGGGCTTCAATAAGCTTTAAACATCTTGGTCCTACAGTCTTCTGGCTTTTTTCCATTCTTCAGTCAGGAAGGAAGGTAGTAGCCTCAGAAAACCGTACATTGCAATGCGTTTTCCCCAGACACACAGTTTAGATCACTCTGTATCTGGTGCTTTTGTAGCACAGCCATACTGTACACCCAGGCACCCCTGGAGCCCTCTCTGTGGAGGGCTTTACTCAGCAGCCCTCCAACCGCTGGTGAGGACAAGAGGATGGATGGGTAGGTAGTATGCACAACAGTCCTTCCACTTCTTTCTGATCTTATGCAGATGTGATACACAAAGGAAGTTTTCATTCTGAGGACTTGTGAGTTTCTGGAACACTAACCTTTTTCCCCTCAGAATCCTGTGTGAAGCCAGAAAGCATGAGGAAGCATGCACAGATGATCTAAGACTAGAAAATTCTCTTCTATAAGTAAGGGCCAGTTCACACTGCACAGCTTTGTCACACACTGAAGAGCAAGAAATCAGGAATCTCCACGGTCCTCTAGGCCCTTCCTGTGCACTGCAGCAGGGCTGGTTTTCTTCATCTTCAACTCATCCTGCAAGAGCGGCGTTTCTTACCAGTCTTGAGACATTTTCCCTAAAGATGATTCTCTGGGTTTCTCTGGCAGTTTATTCCTTTGGTGTACTAAAGAGTTTCTCCCAGAGTTTTAGTCAGGCCCCTTGTCTATGCTGACAATAGCTTGTTTCTTCTTTCTTAGTAACACTTCTCTGTGTATCAATAGCTCTCACGTATCATACCATCCTTCTTTGCCAGATCATTCATCCCAGCCCTCTTAAGCCCTACTCAGAGATCTTACTTTGGTTACTGAATTCACATTCATCCTACTCAGAAAAGATTAAAATGTGTCCCCAGCTTTAATGAATAATGAAACACTACACTCACAAAAATAATAATTAGCAATATAGCTAAAAATAAATCAATGTGCGGATCAGACTCCCAAAGGCAGTAGGAGAAGCTGCAGCCATGAACATAGATGGTGCTGAAAATAGCTAAGCACTTGAGGAAAAAAAAAAAAAAAAAGAAGAAAAAGAGAAAAAATAAAGCTTCAGGGAACTTCTGAATGGCTGAGTGTTCTATAGACAGATAGCAATCCATGCAGATTGTCACACACAGTCCCCAAGTTTGACTGTTCCATTTCCTGTCAGCCTCCCCAAAATGCTATTTGGCACGTTAAGAGTTCTCTGAGTATGTCAGGAAGTTGGGGAGCTGGAGCAGTCTAGGACAAATAAGATGGGGTGGAAGGATGTCAAACACTTTTCAGAGGTTCTCCAAGAGTTTCCATCCAGGCTTCTGTTGTCCTAATGGTGAGCTTCCAGATGAAGGAAGAGGTGCCCACTGTGAAAGCAGCCAAATGCCTGAGGATTTATGATAATGACAACCACTATTATTTTTACATCTTTAGAGGGTATCTCTGTTGTGGGGCCAGGAAAGGAAGCAATGAAACAAGCAACAGGAATCAAGACAACAGGATTCCGTGCTGAACACAAGAACACAGGCAGCACACTGGTTTACAGAGGAAAAACAATTTAGATACTATAGGAACTAGCATACTTTCTCCTATCACCATCTAAAATACAGAGCCATTTCTTGATAGAAAGACATCACTCGTGCTTCTTCAGGAAGTCTCAGGACAAGGTTGGTTCTTATCAGTCAAATTTACTGACTCTTTAACAGTAAGAATTCATAAGACACATCATTGGAGTTAAGGAAATTGTAATTCTGCTTAAATTAAACATAGATTATGGCATGCAAATGTCTACATTATGTGGCCAGGTTATGTCATTAGTTGTTACCTTCTTTTCAGATGAACTGGTGCCTCAGCCATGAAAACAGACACAAATAATGCAAATTCCATGATAGTGAATGATTACCTATCTAAAATTTTAGCACAGGAATGTTCCCAGTCAGAGAGAGGAAATCATATTGTACAACTATTACAGACTGCTCATCACAAACACACACACACATATATAAACATAGTGGAGTGAGTAATTTGCAAGAAATCCACTGCCTGAAGTCAGTTTGCATAACGAATTCACTCAGTACTGGTGAAATGAAATCAGAAATGAAGCCTAGATACATAATATTTTCAAACAGATTAAATTCAGCAGGAGTCATCTATCTAAAAACATGAGTTATGAATGTACAAACACTTTCTGGACTCTTTCAAACCAGTCACTAACTCAAGGTTTGGAGGTCTGCCTAATCCTTAGCAATATCTGAGAGTACTCAGTGTAGAATTGGAGCACCTATTGGGGTCTTTAACTAAGATTTTGATCTCAGTGCAAAGCAGAGGAAAAAAGTTTCCACTTGTATTTTCCTTCTGTTGCAAAAGCAATTATTTGGAAGCCTGAAGAAAATATAACACATCCCCCCAAGACACCTGCCTTCCAGATTGTACTTTCACAGCACTTTACAAACATTCATGAATTATTAACATGCTAGTATACACTCCTATGCTTTAGCTCTAGTAGGTCAACATAAACTTGATAGACAGAAGAACGAATGCTGGGATCTTGACAAATGTGTACTTGCCTTAATCCTATTGAAACCAGTGCGAATTAGGCACCAAGGCTCTTTGAAAATCCTGCTAGGCTCTTGTCTATATAAATCTTATTTGTTAGGACTGTTCTATAAATCACCTGATACCACCCTGCCACTGTTTGGAACTAGGCTTGTAAATATCTGCTGAAAGATTGCAAAGTAAAACAAAGGATCTTAAAGAAGAGGAGCTTAAACTGCTAGTAGGAAATCTGGATATTTGAAGCTTAGGAAACTCAAGGGTATGAAGGGATTACACTAAAATCTCAGTCCTGTTTTTTGCAGTTTGAAGTTGGAAAGTTAAAATGCAGAGGCAGAGGCTGGTCAAAGGAGAACAGGGGATCCCAGGGTTAGGGCAGTCAACAGATGTCTGTCCTACAGCACTACCTGACCTTTGCTGCTGAATTCCTCTGTTATCCTGGCCCATACTTTTCATGGGTTGATTCCTAGTGGCATGTTCTGCAGCTCTGAGTAACTGGCTTCAGACACCTTGAGTCCAATTTGGAGCAGTGCTGAGCAATGAGAGCTGCAGCTGACAGTAATGGGAGATGTTCTCAGATACGTGCAACTGAAAATAAAAACTACTAATGAAAGAGAGGACCTAAGTTTCTCAAAATCACAGCACATTTAATTTTAATTAGGGAGTCCTGATGACCAAACTCCCTCTTTGTGCCACAGCTGTCTATCTGCAGAAGTGGAGTAAAAGTACTCATTTATCTTACAGGAGCATTGCAAAGATTTACTAAGTAATGTTAGGGATGTGCTCAGAATCACAAGACAGCACAGGAGAAAATTAGCATTTCTGATTTTATAGCAGAGTTTGAACAGTATTGAGCAAAGCTGTGGGGTCACGTGTTGACTTATTATAGGAGAACAAAATGCTGAATAACTGCTCATTAAGTAAACACTGTCCATTCTGTGATCTGAATGCAGTAGGAAACCCTGGAAAGTAAACTAAGATGTGTTTCTGTTATTAGAAGAATACTGAAATACATTTATAAAAGGACACCATGATGAGGTTGCACAGGCAACTGCATTTCCAATATTAGCTAATTTTTTAATCCTTGACTTAGCAGCCTTAATAACTTTCTTCTAATATAGTTTCTCTTTGGTCTTTTTCACACATATACCAGCTCATGTGGCAGCTGAAGCCTAAAAATCTATTTCCACTCCTAGTAATTCAGGATAATTCAACTTCTACACAGATTTCACTTTCCAAAGTGCAATTGCCCAAATCATGGGAGCTCTCGGCCTCATGAGTATCTCAAAAAAATAATCCTTACAATGTCCAAGAGATGTCAAACTCTTTCCTACCCAGTACCTTAGGTGAGGGATTTTTCAACAGGTAGCTTCCAGGCCGACAACAGCAATGGCTCCCCAAGGTCCCAGCAGCCAGTGTGGGATGGGTGCCCAGCCAAGTCCCAGAGCTTGTAGGGAGCCGTTGGCCTTAGAAGCCCCTGAGAGCTTCCTCCCCACATGGAGATACTGAACAAAAGTAGTCCTAACAGCAGCAGCGTGCCATCAGTAACATGACGTATCTCCATTCAATCACTCAGTATCTGCCTGTGGCTTAAAAGCCACAGGTTGGACATCCTCGAATTAGGTGAGGCAGGATTATCAGTGGAAAACAAAACATTTTTCTAAAAAAAAAAAAAAAAAAAAAAAGAAGAAAGTCTTATGTGGTAATTTAAAGAGTGCAAAATTATTACATCAGGAAAAAGCCCCCTAATGATTTAATATTTTAATATGTAAAAAAAGCTACTGAATAGAGAATTATTTTGTTCAAAGGATCAGTTTTATCCTTGCCTAGTTTTCAGCAACTCAACAGCTACCCTGCAACATCAGAGCTGGAATAGCAGGGGTGCTGCAGGGCAGAAGCACAGGGTGTTGATAAAAGTGGAGCAAAGGAACGACAGAAATCCTGTTCAGCATTTTCCTGTGCTCTGTATAACTGAGTGCTATTTCACTGCCACTGGCAGCAAACTGACCTCCTGTTCACACCACAGTACTTGAAACTTGTGTTCTTTAAAAACTGTGCCCATCTCCAATTCTGATTAGCCTCTCCAGGCATTTTTTGTGCTGCTCGGAGTTTTCACCAACAAATTTCCAAACAGCAGAACCTCTCTGTATGGCACCCCTCAGAAGTACTCAGCATACTCTGTCATCTGCTGTGCCTGACAGCAGGAAAAGCTTAGAGCCAAGTACCCAAGAGAGAAGTTGAAAAATTACAGGTTGGGAACATCACCATCGATGATACCACACTGTATGAAGCTGAGGTGCAATGAACCATATGTGAAAGATAGAACTGAATGGGACTGGATGTAAGTAGGCAGAGCAACGAGGACCACATTTTGCTCCTTGCGGGGACAGGTCAGAACCACAGAAGAGAAAGAGAATAAAACAAACCCTACCAGTAGAGCCACTTACTGCACTTTGTCAGACAGAAAAGCTGACCTTAGCTTGGGAAGGCCCCTTCAATTCTAGAGTGGGTGCTTACAAGTTGCAGTATTATCTGCTGTGGTCAGTGCTTCTCCTTCTATGGGGAAAAGAAGCCAGTGGAGCCACCTGACTGTAGACACTTTCAACAAAATTATCTCCTGACCTAGCCTAGTGTTGTTTCTAACTCCCCCACTGCCTCTCCCACTTCCATTCTTAACTGGAAGAGGGACATTGTCCTGACTCCAGGCGTGCCAACAGGACCTTCTCTTTTGACCACCTACACTGCCACCATGAAATATCTGTATGGATCACTCCACCTTGACCATCAACTCTGCATCAGCCCTGACAGACAGAGCTCTAACTCCAGCGGAGCAGGAGGAAGGTCTCTTAAGCTGCCATGGAGGGGAATCTCAGGAGAAAGTCCTCAAAACAGGAGACAGCATCTCCTCATAAGGCAGAAGTTTCAAGCCACAACTAGCGATTACATTTGGTGGGTTTACAGTGTCATGCCATGCTGGCATGTCTCAGGACAACAGACATTGGCACAACTCTTCTTCCATGATTTCAGAGTGACAAAGAATTGCTTTTTTTCTAAGACTTCTGAGTGTCTGTACTGAGATTTCTGTATTTCCATTTCAGTCTTTGCTAAGAAAAACTCTCCCTTGAGCATGTTAGGCTGCTTTGTGCCCCCCTGGGAGAAGTAAACTTTATTCTGGAGATAATTCACAGACACAGAGGACTAGGAGGCAATATATCAGTTCATCAGTAGCCAGCATATGTAGCAATGGTGGGAATAATTCTCACCTGTGCCTGGACAGAATATTGTGTCCCATCTTATGCTTCAGAGATTTGAAGAAGGCTAAATAACAGACATTCATAATCTCCACAATAACAACAGTATATTCACACTAGGGAAAAATCCCAGGCAGGCTCTCATTAATCACAGTGTATGACCATGTATCACTGAGGATTTTGCCTCTTCACAGGCTCCCTGTTAAACCCGGTTTGAAGGCTCCAACCTCTTTCTTAAGCCCATCCTGGTTTGGAGCTTATGTTCCAGACAGACCACCTCCCCAGTGCAAACACAACCTCCCCACCTAGAGCTCCTCCAGGAAAGCAGCCTAGAGCCTGAACTTCACGAGAACAGCACCAAGGTCAGGACATAGGACCTGCGATACTGAGGCAGACCTGCTTGCTGCCTCAACTCTCCAGCTCAGCCTTTCCTCAGGAGACCCTCCCATGGAGTCCCATAGGCAGATACATGCCCCACTCCCAGAGACATGAATATAAAGTGACTGGCAAATAAAGCAAACAAATGATTTGCACTACTCAGACTATTTCTTCCAGATGAGAAGACAGAAGGGGAAGAAAAGAGGAATGTACCCATACTTTTTCCATAATTTCTCTAATAATTTCATACAATCCATGTGAATACTAGTTTAAAAGCTATTGGTTGTGTATAAAGAAAACAGGCAGAATGACTTCAGCATGTAATTCCATTATCATTTGTGCCTCAGTTTCCTCACATACAAAGGGAGTAGTAACAAGTGTTCCAGACTTGACTTGTTAAGGATCTAAGCAGACATCTTCTAAGACCAGTGAAAAGTGTAGTACTAGTTTCAGTGATAACACATTTGGTCCATTTGTTCCCAATTATTTTGCAACCCACCATTAACAGGCACAAGTACAAAGTAGCGTGACTCATATATTACATAAAAAGTGTATCTTAAATGCATCTTTCTGGGCACATGGTAAAGGCTGAAGCCGAAAATGTAAAATGGAGACTACCTCTGAAACCTCACTTTGCTTCTCTTGTTCATATACGTTATAATAGTCTTTATCATATCTTTTTTTTTCTTTTTCTTTTTTCTTGCAAGTCTTCCCCACCCCAGCTACTACAAAGGACAGACAGAGCTCACTGAGTGGGTAGCAAATCAGTGTTTTCCTGTTATTCTAATTTCAGGCAAGGCAAAGTGCCTTATTTGCCACACATCATTCAAAACCATTGCTGAATGCAGAATACTAATTTCCTGAAGGTCTTTTTTTCTGTGGTGTTATTTTGCCATAATATCTCAGTGCTTCATGAGCCTTAATAGATGTTCTTCCAGGGAGGTAGGTGGGGTTGTTATCTCTGTTTTACAGACAGTAAAATCAGACACAAAGAGGCTAAGGTCAAAATGGCCAGAGCACCCACCAGTTCTGGGTCCGTAATTTGCAAGGCCTTAGATTAGCATTTCCCCAGCTCTGTGCATGTTGTGAGCAGAAGTACACACAATTCTAGCTCTGCACTTCCGCAAGTCAGACCCCAGGTGTCTCAAAATGAGAATCCAGAAAATGAGAACACACCAATTAGTGGCCACCCATGGAAAACCTCATTTATATGGCTTATTCATGTCACATAGGAACCATGGCAAATGGCAGGAAAAAGCCTAATTCTTCAGGGCAGTATTCAATTGCCAAAACATGAGACCATTCCTTTGTTTTTAAAATTCAATACATAACCTTCATCCCTGGCAGTAAATGAAACAGGAGACCTATAGAAAACACCTTAGTTTATGGTAAAACTCATTCAGTCCCTAACTATATTCTGTGCACTGAATGAGACAAGGATTCTATTGAAAAAATATATACCAGTATTTGATTTTATAATTAAGGAAAACATGTCTATATGTGAGAGAATACAAGTGAAAGATGGACAGGCAACCCTTTTAATTAATTCTCTATATTCTAAGTGTCTGAAAACTCAATGTATGCTTACAAAAGTGTTTAATCTCTTATTTTAAAGCCATAAACAAAAATGGAAGAAATTAGGAAATTTCATCAGTTGAAATCACATTCTCTTTCCTTATATTATAAAGGTGCAACTGTAAATTATTAAACAGTTGCAAAACTCTTTAAACTGTCAAAGCTTTATTTCTCTAATCCCAACAGATACAGCCAAATAACAAATTAAAAAGCCCACAGTGTCTATCTGAAGAAGACCCCTACCAAGAAAATTCTTATCCAAACAGGGAGAGCTCAGACAAATTTGTTGTAGTTGAAAAGATTGTCTTTGATTATTACCATTTATCTCATACCTCAAAAGTTCGGTAATCCTGACTATAGGCAGGATATCTCATTCCCCATCTTGTGTTGTGTAAAGGCTTTGGAATAACCAAAGACAGGATACCTTCCCAAGGGTTCTATGCACTCAACATGTGGTAGTGGAAGACACCACAGGTCAGCTTTAGTTTTTCTATATTCTCATACAGCAGTAGCTCTTCAGCTGCATGAGAATATAACCAGTGAAGGTGAATATTATATCTCAGCATGTTTTATTCAGTATTTCCTGCAACTGCTGGGACACATCATAATGGGCATAGAGGGGATTAAGCACTGAAGTTGAGTGCTAGTAGGGGTACAGCACTCCACTTGGGAATTTCTGAGTGACTGCCATATAAATGCTTTGAGACAATTCATGTCAGGCAGGTAGAAGAAGCCACCAACTGATAAATCCCTTGTACTAATTCTCTCCTGAGGATGATGAAAAGGGAACCTCAGTGTGGAGTTTCAGCAGATGTCTGTGTTCAAAAGATGGATGTTGGAGCTAAGTCTAGGAAGAAGGTGAGATGCCTTGCAGAAATCACAGCCTTCGGTCCACCAAAAAATATGGGGAGAACTAGGCACTTCAGTATCACAATACACCATATAAATGTGTTTTGAACTTGCCTATAGCAAATGCTGAAGACAGAGCAACATCTAAACATTCGGGGTTTAGGCATCTTGCTTTGGTTATCAGGAAGACACCTTCTGTTTTGGATTCCAAGCTCTGAAACCTCACCCAGAAAGAGACAACTATAGTTCCTCCCTGACAGCATGCAGTACATAGGTATTTATCTAGTATCTCAGTGAAGCAACCAGCTTCCCTAAATTATAGGAGATGTTGATTCAACTCTCTACTGTACCTGAAAACAACTCAAGACTTTCCTTCCTCCTACAGAAGACTGTTTAGAGTAAGCTGCTTAAGCTCTTGAGCTTTTTTTCAGGGAAGAATCAAATATGCATGAGGCCAGAGACAGAGAGAGCACAGAAGTTAATATAGCTTTATAGCCTACTGCTATACTCTTCTGCAAGAAGACAGATTGGGTCCAGTTTGTGCTTCAGTGAATATTTGATACTAATCATACAAAATAGTGTTGAGAGAGCACAAGAGACCATTTCATGCGTGCTCTGGTTCAGAAGTACCTCCTAGAGCCCTTCAGTGATCAGAGCTGCCAGAGTTCTGCCAGAACATACAACCTGTTCCACTGTATCACAGTCCTTTTGGACTCTCCCTAAAGTCTAGCCTGAAACACTCTGATGGTCCACTCAAGACCATTACTTCTTGGTTTATCTATCTCAGAGAGGAAGAACAGATTATTCCCACTTTTTTGCACTTGCCAGACTAGCATCCTGACCCCTCTCACCCTTATTCCTTTTAGGTTAAACAACCCTAATTTCAGTCTTTCCTCACAAATCATATTTCTCTTGACCTCCAGCAATTCTCGCTATGCCAGTCTGGACTCCCTCTCACTGGACCAGGCTTTCTTAGAGAGTAGTACAGGACTAAGGCATGACATTTCAGCTGAGACTTGCATGTGCTCATCAGAGCTGAAGGCTTCTAGATGTGTCTTACAGCCTATACTCCCATTTGCACAAGCTGGTAAGATTATGTTTTCCTTTCTCGCAACAGAATGACGTTCTAAAATAACATGGAACTTGTGGTCCCCTAGAGACCCTGTCTCCTCTCCTGAAGGACAGCTAGCTGGTCTGTTGGCTCCCATGGACAGCTGGTTGCAATTTATTAATCATTCCCATGGAGAGCACTTTACATCCACTCTGATGCTGTTCAAACCAGGTCCTTGGTTTACAAGCTTGTCTTGAATTCCAGTAATTTCCACTGGCCTATACATGGTTCATGCCATTTGCAGATTTTAAAAAACACTTCCTCTAGACAGTCATCCAGGTTGAAATTAAAATATAAAGTACAATGTTTTTAATGAAAACAAGAAGCATTAATAGGCCACAGATCAAGCTTGTGGCAACCCACTCAACAGATTCTTCTATTTTAACAGGAAATCAGTGAGAATTGCCCACTAAGATTATACCAGTTTTGCATCCCTGCTGTAATGTTTTCCTTTGGACCATGTTTCTTTGCCTCACTCATGATAAAAGCCTGTGAGATAATGTCAAAATCCTTACAAATGGTAAGGTATGACAACTACTTCTCCGGTATCCACAAGGCTTGTTATAGAAGAAAGCTAAATTAGTTTGACATGATCTGTTCTTGACAGATCTGTGCTGGCTCCTGATAATCTCCTTTACTTGATTATTTCCACCATTTTTTTTTTTTCCAGGAATGAAGTTAAACTGAGTAGTCTGTAATTTCTTATCTTTTCCTTGTTCTTTTACAGCCTTCTGACACCTCAGCCATCCCTCATGAGTCTTCAAAGCATTGAAAGCTCATGGTTCAGAGATTGCTTTCATCAGCTTTGTAAATAATCTACGATGATTTGAAACAACCATTTTACATCAGTACATCCTGACTTGTTCTTCCCTTTTCCTAGAGCCTGATCTTCATCCTTTGTGGCTCCTATTAATTGTTTCAGCCATCAACTTGCAGTTGACCGTGTTACTGGAGACATGCAAAATGGGTACAAAATGCTTTGGTCTTATTGACAATATAGGACATAAAGTTTTAACTAAAGCTCTTCTCTCCCCTCCAAGTGTATCAGAAACACTAAGGTAGAAAGTCAGGATGATAATTCTTTCACTCTCTTACTCTGGCCCAAATAATTTTATTTTTTTTTTGTCTGTACCGGTCCCAGTATATTCTACAGCCTAATAGCACATTCTCCTGAGAAGTGGTGGTACAGGTCCACTGAGGCAGAGATGGTGCATATTCACTATATCTCTAGGTAAATACTTTAACCAAAGTATTTCTGGATAAAAGTAAGGTAGCACATTCCCTTCCTTTTGGATGCATTCTGTGCAGAAACTTGACCTGTGCACTCTGATGAACTTACCCATTTTTGGCTGTCTGTGGAAAGCAACTGGAAGAATACATGGTTTGTAGATCCCATGGTAACTTAGCTATTAAGTATGTATTTGATTTGATTATTGCTTATAAAACTAAGGATCATCTAGGCATGCCCATAAGCAACCTTCACAGACATCAGGGTAATTATCTTAGGACTTTTAGGCACTTCCACAGTTGAAAGGAAGGAAGATCTAAAGCCTGTGACAGACACCGCTACAACAATCCCGTATTTCTCAATTCAGAACAATGATAAAATAAAATCTATCCATTTTAGACTCCTCTTGTCAGCCACACCCTAATTAAAAAGTAATGAATTCTACAAGATAAGTCATTGTCTTTATGGTATCTCTTCCTGAATTGTGGAATCATATGACTCAAAGGAAGAAAACAAAGAACATAAGGAAGAATTAATTGAACTTTAAAAGAAGATTTGCTAAAAGTTCCTGTAAGCCATTAGGACTTATTTTTCACTAATTTGTCAATTCTTTTGTCTTCCACAGAGCCTTGTACACTGGTATTATAACAGAGGGTTCTTTTTCCTGCATATCTAGTTTTACCATATAAAAGGGAACTTCAGGTATAGATTCACTTACTAATTTTGCTGACTATCCTCTGGAAATTATCCAACTTCTGTTAACTTTGTGGAGGTTTTGATTAGCTTCACTTCTTCAGTTATTTTGGAAGGAGTTCTTTTTTCCTTGCTCCCTTCATCCTTTCCTCAGTATTTAGTCTCTTCTAGCTGGTATTCTGACTGGAATTTAGGATACAAGGGAAAGGCTGCTTGCCAGATCCTGTGCTTTGGGTGGGACTGGTTGTAGCCTTATCATGCTTTTGACTGCAATTTTAACAGTCAACATTAAACACGTTTCTAAATTTAAATCTATGTAGGGCTTGAAATTCTTCTGGGTCTTCCACTGGAAATGCAAAGAGCAGGAAGGGTTAAACCCACTGTTCTTCATCTTTGATCAGGAAAAGTCTCCATCTGACAGATTCCAACTCAGCCTGTGTAATCCAGGTCTTTACAAACTGCCAGCCTGACTTCTCCGACATAACAAGCTAAGAATGAAGATCTTGAATCTAAGAAATGTTCTCCCAGTTCTAAGGAACACAAGTGCCATTTCAGTGTAAATCTCCAACCTCATGAGGATAAACTTTCGGTCCAGCTTCTAAAAGCCCCTATACCTCAGTTGCTCATTGCTCCAGTTTCCTATTGCTCCAGTACCACCATGCTTCTCATGAACAGTTGTGCCAGTGATGTCCTCCTTGCATTTTCTCAGCAGGTGATTTCCAGCAGTGGACTTCACTCCTACATGAAACTAAATGGCTGCAAATTTTACTGTCAGCAAATCAGCAAGTGACACTTTTTTCTTTATGCCTACCCTTCCAAACCTAGGTGATTTTTGATAAATTCTTTATAAATCTACCACTGAATACCTTACTCCTAAAGCTGTGAGCAGACAGAATAAGGAATGAGACAAGGAGAGCAATGGTCAGTTCAAAACCATTGTGGTCTACACCCCACCAGTTTAAATTTGAACTAATATAAATTAGTGGCACCTTGTGCAAAAGAGCAAAGTGTGGTACCTTGCTGCCCCAGCCTGCCCACCCTTGAGTACTTAACAATGCAGATTTATAAGATCATTGGATACTATTAATAAAATTAATGGATTAGACTCCATTCTATAGTCTGATGAACTGGCTGCCAATTGATAGAAGTCTTAACACTTATAAGAGTAATCAAAACTATCAATTACTTTGGACATCATCAATTATTATAAGTCATTCCAATTCATAAAAAAACCAGAAGTTCCTGAGACCACAGTTTCACTCCTAGATAATTATGAGAAGAGTAGAATAAAACTAGCTTCAGAGATAGGTTCAGATCCAAACACACTCCCCTGCACCCCTAAATTTTAGGGGCATTCAAACCAAGTGAGCAGGATTCTTTCAGAGCCTATTAGCTTTTATATTAACCAGGCCTTACAGAAAGGTGTCTTACGGAGAGAAAGTTTAAATATTGTGAGATGTCCTGGCTTTCTATAAATATATACTGTGATTATGGCTGGAATTAATTCAAGAAATTTTATAAGATGAGTAATGAATGGGACTGACATTTATTGGTTATAATTTAAAAGAATATAAGTACATCCCGGCTTTCCTTTCGAGGAATCAAACCCAACCAACTGTGGCAGGAGGAAAGAAGGCTCGGGACATCCTCTCTGTAGCCAGCAAGACAGCTGGAGCACAGCCTGACACCCAACAGTGGCATTAGTACCGAAGAGACAAGCCCAGAAGAAGTATGAACCCTCAAGAAATCAGGAATGGTGATACTCATTTGTACTGCATGCACTGCTCCTATCGCAGCCATTCCCCTCCCCAGCTGCCTGCTGCAGGCAGCCTTTTACCTATGCTAACAACGTCACGGGTGAAGATGCCCCACTCCACTCTCTCTGCTCATCTGCAGTAGCTGCGATAGCTGCCCAAGTGATGGAGAGAGAACTGGGTAAGCTGTAGAAGCAACTGGAAGGACAGAGGAAGAACCCATGTAGTTTTCCCTCCTACCAGCTTCCCTTCTGATACCAGGACCAGGAAGGGTGAAAGAAATAAGGCCCTGGTGGTAGTGGCTGACACTACCAGCAGGAGTCCCTAAGAAGCACAGTCTAATGCAGGGCTGGTACCCAGCTGGAGGAGAGAGCAGCAGGAGGACTGCATGGTCAAGGGAGCAGGAGGAAGGCGAGGAGCAGAACAGATGGGGAGAGGAGACAAAATGAGTAACAGGCGGAGACAGAAGGATCCGTGTAACTCCAAAAGCACAAATTCCTTTTGTTATACTGAAAACAAATCACTATTTTCATTACACTATTCCTCTACTCCATACACATACTGTAGGTTGATACAGCATGGATCATTATGAAGGTAGAGGAGGAGCTAGCACACTGGTGAATAGCAGGGAGAAAACTGAGTTGTAGCACTACTCTCAGGCTCTAGCCCATAGTAATTAAGCCTGGGTCAGGGAAGAAAATCAGTGGCTTGTGTTAAAGGAACTCAAATGGCTAATAAATATCCCAGCAGGAGTGACTGAGAATGGATAAAGCAATGCTTTGCCTGTCTAAAGCACCTCTCACCTGAGGGCATCTGAATCCTTTTTTTCCCCACAAACTAATTATTTAATTTCCAAATTAAAGAAACATCTTGCAGAGATGGCCATGACAGGCAGAGAAACTGTGCTTAGATCAAGTCAGAAAGCAGGTTAATAGCACTGCTAGGAAGAGAAACCATCTCTCCCAAACCAATTCATATATACTAACCACTGGCCTGTGGTGCCTGCAACCATGAAAAGCCATAGAGTTTTACACACACACTCAGCAGGCAATAGGGAGAGCCCTAAGGAAATATAAACACCTTCTCAACATGAGGCCATCAGAGCTCTAAGGTTACATGTCACCTCCTGGCGTGCTCAGGAGGATCTTGGAATTACAGATGAAATGAATGTGGATGGATTCCAGGCTCTGACTTTGGACTTCAGATGTCGAAAGGTGTTTCACCCAGATACCTGCTCTGGTATTACCACAGCAAGGTAGTATGGTTTTTCCACTGGGCCTTTCTGTATGACTGACCTTCTCTTACCAGTCCAGCATTCCCCTGTGGAGAGCTACCGGGCTATGGTTGTTTTACATGTCCATACACCGATCCCTCAGCATACATGTCTGCTCAGTAGAGGCCAGGCAGAGGCCACTAACGTTCCATGTCCCCTGCATGTGGAAGAGACAGGAGTCACTAAGGGGAGCACATGCCCCACAGCATGAGGCCAGTGAACCCAAGCAGGTATACACATCCTTGATTTATGTCATGCAAGTCTATCAGCCCGCTTTCATCTTCCAATGGGAAAAGCGCCCAGTTCACCTTCCCATGAGCACAATAAGACCTTGCAACTTGGCAGCTGTCAGCAGTGGAGAATTCCTGCTCTCTGAAAAATGGGGAGAGGGAAATAAAATGTCTATACAAGATGGCTACTTGATCCTGGGACGGCATCACAGAACCCATGACACCTGGCCTGAAACAACAGCAGACTTGAGGTGAGATGTCTTTGCACTTTCTCCTTCTAGTCAGTCAAAGCCACATGACTGAAGGTGGGGTCCCTCTCATCCCTCATCCCCAAGTGATGCCCACCATCTCAGCACAGTATGGGCAGACTCTGGAACTCCTCAACTCTGGAGCCCATTTTCTTATCCTGATGCAGAAGATCTGAGATCATTCAGACGCCTTCAGCACTGGGCCAGGACAAGCCCTCAGACAATACATGTTGGTTCCTTGGGCTGCACACACGTACCCAGCCTGGCACAGGCAGACACAAGATTCAGCACAACAGTCTCAGCAGGGATGCCTCTATATACTGATTGGGTACTGCCTGCCTGGTTTTTGCTGGGAGTCTCATTCAGGAGCAAGTTGCAATAAGCAATTTGGGTCAACAGACTGGTTTCTTTCCCACTGAGTGTTACTGCTGTCCTCCCTCTAGAAACTCTGCCTGCAATTAGTTCCCTAGGAGGGGGCTTGTCTGTGCCATTAAGAACAGTTACATTACGTGATCTAGGAGAAATCAATGTCTCTAATAGTCAGCAAAGGCAGCAGAGGAGGACAGGGTGATGGGAGGGGTGTTTCTCTGGAGACACTCTTCTCAGGAGAAGTCCCAGAGGCATCGCCCCAGTGAGACAAATAATAAAGTAAGGACCTGGAATAATTAAACTTCTATGCAGCAATTGTTTATTGGAAGAAGCACAGAAGCCTCTCCATGTCTCTCAAAAAGGCAGAGGCAGTGCCTAGACTCTCCCCAGGTACAGATGAAGAGCCTCTGCCCTGAAGTCAATAGTCTGTGGTGATTTACAACATGCTGGCAAGTGGAGGAAGGAGGGGTGTAGATGGACACCTTTCCTTTAAAATACCCCTTTTCCTCTCTCCACACTGGTGTTTAAAGGGAAGACCATGCCTTGCAAGTTTTGAAGCATCTGCACTGTGAGGCATAATTAAGTTATTCTAAATGAGGTCTGAGATATTTTAACATCCTAAGGCAAGAAAACCTTAAGTCTCTCTTCATGTTCCTCTCCTTCTCCCTTTCCTCCTTCCTGCACACCTCTGCAGTTCCTGGAATGACAAGACACCTCACTGGCTGGCTGTAATTGCTAGAACAGTTCCCTAATGCTTTCTCCTTCTCCAATTGCATTAAACTGCATCTTTAGAGGTACAGCCCTGTTTATTCATGCTGCTCGTGTGGAAGGGGAAAGAAATGCAGACTGCCTCTTCCCCCCTCCCTCCTTTGATTTGATGGGTGTGGCAGGTTTAAACCTTTGCAGCCGCTGGCTCTCCGGCACTGGGGTGAGGAGGAGAGGACAGAATGGGAGGGAAGCCATCAGATATGGCTGGTGATGAATGAGACTCATCTCACCCACAAGTGGGAAACCTGCTTGCGGGTTATTGTTTAATCACTCATGCAATCCAATACTGAGCACATACCCCCATAACGTCCATCTGTTCTAGTACACGGTGCATGCAACACTTGCATTTCTAGCCACCTATCTAACTATCCAGCTCCGCATATTACTGGCTGCATCTCTTGCTGGCAGTAAAGGTTAAGTTCCCTCTTTCAGAAATTGCTTGACCCAGGCTTTTGGTCATGCCACCTTTTAGATGAATATTTTGTGGGCACAGTTTCAGAGCTACAATCATCTGTAAGCAGAAATGCCAACACCCAGCTATCTGCATCTCTCATGGGTGGGCACAGTCAGTCAGATACTTCACTCTTCACATTGGCATCGCACCCACAAGAAAGAATAATCTGCAAGATACGAGCGTGTGAACATATTTGTCTTTGAGGGGTGGGAGGACAGACACGTACAGGCACACCTAGACACAAATGTGAAGAGATTTCTTCTAAGCCTGTAATTGCAACATTTTGCTCTTTAGCTGCCAGAAAGGCTGAACACCAGGGGCTTCCCCTGAAAAATAATTTGAGTGGATCTATCTGTGTTTTGGGAAGGAAACTCCTGCTTGTGCTGAAGAATCCTTTCCATCTTTTTCTCTCTGTGAAAGATCTGGGTGGGGACAGAGGAAGAGCAGAAGCTGAATACAGGTCTTTTTCCTCTCCAAATTAAAGCATCCTCCGGTGTATCACCAGCTTTGCTGAGCGAACTGCTGTACGGCCAGTTTGGCAATTGCGTGTATTCAGGTACAGGAGCAGGAGTTGGGCTCTCAGCCCAGGAACATTCACTGAATATACTTGGGCAGGCACATTCAGGTTGTATGGCTGCATAAGGATCAGAAAGCATTTGCGAGCAAGTGTATGTGTGCCTGTGCTTAGATGTGTAGTACAGATGTGAGTGACTGGAGAGTGGAGATGTGTGCTGCACATGCACGCGCAAAGGGGTGTGTACCATGCGGTGGATTAATGTACAGAGTGGGAAGAGAGGACTATGCCTGATCAAGACGCCTGCATATTTTCTAAATAAGTCAGAATATAAAATGGTAGGAGTAAACCCATAGAGATGTAAAGAACAGATACACCTCAGTAGTATTATTCAGGAGTTTTAATGTCCAAGCTGTGATGATCCGGGCAAAATTAACCCCCTCCCCCAATAGCTCTCTTCTGACTCCAAAGATCCCCAGAGCTACTGACTTTATTTTAAAATTTGTTGTGCACCTCCACCCACTGCTCTGTCACTCTGCCTCCCTGTCTGCTTTTCTTCTCCTTCTTTGCTCTTTTCATCCCATATTTGCCAGATGAACATGCTCTGCTGGCTGGCTGCAACGTGTTCCCCCTCCTCAGCCATCACCACCTCCCTCCAGGTTTTAGTGAACGTATCATTAATTGTAAAGCATATGAAAAACCTGCATGGGGAAAAACACAGGATGACGCAGGGTCTCTTTCTAGCCTGTTCACCTGCCCCTCCCCATTATTCTACAAAATTACCACTTCGTTTGATAACACACGCGTCTCCATTCAGAAACACACTTTAACCTGGATTTTCTTCCAGCACTCTGCTGTTCTACAGTAACTGGAGTTACTCACATAAGCGTGTTAGGCTACTGCTCCAGAATACTGCAGTGCTATATTGTAACAGATATATAATTGTGCACATATGTAAGGAGAGTAACCAGTATGGTGCCGCACCTAAGACCGAGTTGAGTTTTGTGCTCAGAACAAGGAGCAAAGCTCCTTGTCACTACCTACAAGTCCGTAATTCAGAGAAGTTTCCAAAATGCCTTACAAAGATATCTGGGGCCAGTTCCTTCCTCAAAGTTCCAACTGCATAAATCCAGCATCCTCCCGAGGAAGTCCAAGAGGTTGAGCCAATATAGGGTCTCTTAATCAGGAGCAGGTTTGGGCTTTCACACAAAATAAAAGAAGGATGGGTGAGGGGGACATGTTCTAAGTAGCTTTTTTCTTTTCAATTTCATTGTCATTTTGGACATTTAAAAAATTGTACTAAAAACTAGCAACCACTCAAACCTTCTCATCATCCCAGTTCCCTTACAGGAAAACCCAGGTGATACCAGTAAAGAGAATGAACTGGTTTCCAACAGGTTCACAGTGTGAGCTTCTCTTATCCCACCCGAGTTCGGAGCTGACAGAGGCGTGGTCCTCTGTCTCTTTACCAGCTGGTGCACAGTTGTCTACTGGTTGTACTATGAAGGGTATTGCAAAGAGGGTGACTCTCCCCCTCCCCTGGCTAATGCTTTTGTTATTAATTAATTGCATTTTTCACTATAGCATGGTTTAAAAAAAAAAAAAAAAGAACAGAAAAGAAAGGCTTGAGGTTAATTCTTGCTCAGATTGTTGTAACACAAAAAAATGAATGCACCTGTTCTCAGAGCCACCTCACAGCACATGCACATAAAGCATCGCCCATTCATCGGAGCCAGGAGGAATAGAGAGAGTTCTGACCAGGGATCAAGGCTTACTGGGCATCCTTTCTTTTTTGGCATAAGATGAAGAATTGCTTCTTTTATCTCCAAGGTAGAGCCAGATCTCATCACGTTTCCTGCCAGCCGCACTACCCCCCCCCCCCCCATCCACACCCTCAGAACCACAGACAGAAAATCCTAGGCAATACATCTGCTCACTGTTAAAAAAATAAGAATAGAGGGGACATAGTAGTAGCTCCCCAAATGTGAACAGAGGCCACCCCCCTTCCCCACATCACCAGCCCCAGAAAGGCAAAACAGTCATGTTGCAGGGTGTGAAAAGAGCCTTCAGTCGCAAGATGCTTAAGAATTGCAAAAGGCATGTCTGCTGAAAGCAGCTGAAATTTCCTCCCCCCCCAGCCCCTGCCCCAGCCCCTGCCCCAGCCCCTCATACACTCAGGCAGACCCCAAACCCACGGACACCCAGCCGCCTGGGAGACTTCTTAATGGGAAGACATCTAAAAATCTTCAGCTCTACCTGTTTTGTTCTTCTC
>JANHGN010018852.1:143272-170805 GCA_024605025.1 Megaceryle maxima | reverse complement strand
AAAAAAACCCCAAATGGGTGTGATAAAACCTGGAAAATATTTTGTGACCATGGGATAATTTACTTTGGTGTTTATGTATTTTTACACCTGTTGTCTCTCTAAATATATTCCTGGGAAGGAAGTGCTTATCCACATGTTCTCTGGAGGGTTAAGAAAATTGTGACACGCTCACGAGATCTTTGTCTTCAGGTTGTGTTTCCTTCTGCAGAAGTGTTGTCCATTTTGGGGAGAAATTATCCAATCAGGCGAAATTCTACCCTTGGGCAAGTTTGGCCCTGTCCTTGGACACTGCTTGAATTCTTCTAGCTGTATAGAATACAGGATGTGTGGGCACATGTAAAGCTGATAATGTGGTAGAAATTTATTATGTTTTCATTATTCAAAGCTGTGGAAGTGTCGTGGGGAGGGGGAAGGTTATGCACTTGCTGCTTTCCCTATCTGCATTTTCATATGCTGAAGCACAAGCCTACTTTGAAAGCTAGAATAGACAGAGTGTAGATAAAATGCTTCCTTTAAATTGTCTAAAATAATTTTGTTCTTTTTTTGCCCAGCTAATGTGAAAATTAATTAATGTTCATGGCAGATGTCATTAGTCTCAGTGTATGTCCAAGAATCCTCACCTTCATTAGAGTACACTCCTACATGTGTTACTGCTGTTTCAAATTGATGTTCTATGGAAAAAATAAAAAAAGAGACTATCTTGAATTTGGGTACTTTCAGTATCCTTCATCCCTATTCTTCAGGGTATAAAATGCTTCTTAACACTTCCACCAGGCCAAGAGACACTAATCCTTATCAGGGGACTGTTTTCTACCCAAAATTTAGATAAGGAAAACACAGTGTGACTTGTCTGTCTCTGCAGAGTAAATGATTGAGAATGAATAGAAAATGGGTTTAGGTAATTTTAGGATTGTATACAGCTGTCTTGTAGAAGAACAATTTCCTTGAAAAGTGGGAATTTAAAAAAATACTTGGTGAGTTTGTGGAGTTTTGCCATCTTTGCTTTTAAAATATAACAATCTCTGTATTCCTTTTTCACTCTCTTTGGTGTATTACTCCTAATAACCTGACATGTTTTTGAATACATTTGAGTTTTAAGAGTGCAATAGTAGTTCTCATTTTACCTCTGGAAATCTAGAGAGTAAATATTACACTGATATTCTGTATCCCCTGAATTTTCCCGTTGCTGTGCCTGATCTTTATTTCTCCTTTGGTGTTTTACAACATTAAAGAGACTAATGTAAAAATATAATTATACAATTTGACACTTGTAGAATTCGCAAAATCACTGAAGTCACGCTGAAGATTAATAACATAATTACTGGTAAAACTAGCTTAGCTTGCTGAAGAGGTTTTGCATCCTGAAGAATATTGTTTGAAGTATTTTCGAAAACACAGCTGAGCAACTAGATATTAACCTGAAAGATTTTCCCATGCATTCTTGAGCTAATTTAACAGGCAGTCAATTTACACTAATCTAGATTAATTGCTTTAGCAAAGTAGGGAGAAAATAGTCTAAAATACGTAAAATGTTACTTGATAAAAATTCAACTAACAGACATGAATGATGATATTTCATGTTCTCAATATATTTTAAAAAGACAACCAAACTTCTGACTTTCTCAAGGAAGAAAATGTACATAAAAAGCAATTAGATGTAACTTGGAGATTTATAGAAAGATGGGTTTATGTTGCCCCATTATATAACTCTAATATGTTTGTAATTTCCTTATATTGAACCAAAATCTGAACAACTTAATTTCTTAATTGTTGTTCTGCTGAGTCACAAGCTTTCCACTTAGATGATGTTTACATTACTATTTCCTTATATCCATGTCTCCTTAAGAAGCTGAAGTTAGCTGCTTGGTTTATATATATTGTTTGAAGCTATTTATTTGCTGAAATTTAAAGTTTAAAGGAATAATACAAGGTTATTATATTGTCTAATTTTTGCAGGGATGCTTTGTATATGAAAGGAATCGGCCCTACAGCTCTGTTTGTACCTTTGCTTTTTTTGAAGTAGAGAATAATGAACAATGTTGTTTTGTGAAAGCTCTCCATCACTGTCATTGGTCTTGTCCTGCAGGCCTCTGCTGTGCAAATAGCATAAATCTCACCCAGAATTAGGGAAATAGAACTAAAGTTAGTGACTATATTAATGAATTAAATCTTTTCAGTGTTTCTGTTCCACATTCTGATCAAGACCATCAGAGCTCACAGTTAAATAATTTATGCTTTTAAACTTTGTGTCTATCTCTGTCCAGCTGGGTTTTAAAGCTTAGCTTGCTTTTTTAAACTCTTTAATTTTTCCCCTTGATACTACTTGGCCAATGAAAATAAGCAAGTCATCCATGTATCTGTTACAGCCGTTTTCATTATCTGTGTTTTTCTAACCCAGAGCTGCAACGTGGAGGTGCAAAACTGCATAAATCCTTGAACTCAAAAAACCTCAAGTTTTTTGACATTTACATTAACAGTTTGTCTTTCTGAACCCTATTTGAGAATTTATCCAACCAGTAGATGAAAGGGGGAACTCTAGATAAAAGCTACATTAAGGAGCTAGAATACATTAGGAGTAAATCTTTGGAGAAGGTCAGCAACATGAAAATCTGCAAGCAGTTTTTAAATTTAGAACTGATTTAAAATCCAGATAAAGTTGGTGATAATTACCTGAGCTTTCCCCCCCGCTTGCCATTTACCAGAGAGTGCTAGTGAATGCTCTGATGTTAAACTTTTTCCTTCATCCTGGTGTCTCACATTACCCAGTTCACTTTCTTAATTTAGTGGCTCAGTCCAACTCCTCAGTTTTCTAATCTTGATCCATGTTTACCTCCGTCAACATTTGTATTCACACTTGTTACTTCAGGGACAAAGGAAGAACCCCTGATTTATCAGAAACATGAGTGTACTTTCACAGACTACAGAAGCTTAATGCAGAAATTATTTTTCATGCATGCAGAAGTGTACTTTAAAAATAAATAAAATAGGCAGAAGCTTGGTTCAAAGGTAAAAAAAAGCTATTACCATTCTAGATCATGCTCCACATCCAAGTTCTTCCTTAGTCATTCCAATGTTTGCCTGATTGATTGAGTCAGCAAACTTGTTCTCTTCACCCCAGGCTGATACAAGTAAAACTATAGATCTATAGAGGTTTGTAAGCATGTTGGAGTGGATCATGAAGCGTTCTTTGTGGGGTTCTGAGTGAGCTACTTAGTTTACATGCTTCTCCTCCAGTAACTTCACTGCTTGGAGTGAAAGTCCAAAATTCTGAAAGGGAGCTCTGTGGAACAGTAGGTAGGGCTTTTGTTTTAAAATGTTGAACAATAAAAGACGTGTCAAACTTTCTTTTAGGAAAAGTAAATAGGAGGGAGGAGACCTGTCTGCAAAACATTAGCTGTACTAGCAAAAATGTGCATGTATATCTGCATTTTTCACTGTGCTCTTTAGCCTTTTTCTCTCCAGAAAAACAAGAATGAATGATGCTTTAACATGTTGACTAAAATGAAAAATTAAGTAGTTTGCACATAGAACAATATAAAATGTCCATGTGGGCAATAGTTAGACTGGGCTGGTGAGAACTCTGTTCCCACATTTGTGCACAGTTATATATGTTTGCAGTTTTGAAGGTATCTGAAAAGATAGGGCAGTGAATGCAGAAGTCTCTCCTTGACTGCGATGATGGGCTCTGTACCCATTTCTAACCCTCCGGCATACCCAGTACACTAGGTGGGGCCAATGGACAGGTCTGAAATTGGCAGGTGGGGGGGCAGTTGGACTGAGTCATCACCAGGCCAGGGGCAAACAGGGCACAGTCAATACTGTAACTGTGTGGGCTGGGTAAGGCTCTGTGTTTTCCCTTTGAAAAGGTGGGAGCTTATGGACAAGGGACTCAGATAAGCAGGAGCCCTGGTAAAAGTGAGACTTGATTTGCCATATTGAGGGCTAGCCCAGAGCCCACCAAAGTCAGCAGAAGTCCAATTATTAGATCTGTTCTTGAATCTGTGTGGGTGTCATCTTGGCTGAAAGCTTAACTGCCATCATATCAGTGTATTATATTTAGCCAAATCACAGAAACAAAAGTAAATCCAAAGTGTGGTTTGTGGGTTTGGTTTTTTTTTGTTTGTTTTTTTTTTGTTTTGTTTTGGGTTTTGTGTGTGTGTGTGGGGGGGGTTGGTTTGATTGTTTGTTTGTTCGTTTGTTGGTTTTATTTGTTTTTTCTCTCTCTGTCTCCTGGCAGGGCTTTTCTTTATTTCTAATTAAAATGTTTAGTCTTCAGAAACTTCCTTATTTGTGTTCTACAATTATACTGCTGAGTAAGAAACAGGGGGTCTTTGCAAAGAACCAAGTGAATTAGTTTTAGCTAACTGCATCTGAAAAGCAGAGCACGTGATCTTTTGGCCTTGCTCTGAGAGTAACTCAGCTAGCATTTTGGACAGCAAGCTCTCTGAATATCAGACCCAGGAAAAAATGTAACAGATTATTAAAAATGAGATGGATGGGAGCAGGCTTTACTGGAAACATTGCCTAAACTTGCATCTAGTTCCTCTGCTGAAGCAGTAAACAGCTGCTGATCCAGTGATCTTTCTGGTGAAAAACAATAATTTGTTGTTATTTTTCAGATGTATGTTGTTGTTTGCATGGTATTCCAAGTGTTCTACTTGGTATTTATATTATTAGCTCAGTGTTCTACATTACAATAAATGTGTTTACTTATTACAGAAGTACTGACCCTTAAAACATCTGCTTCTCAGCTGAACATCCATGGCTCAGTGGGTGTGGGTAGCTTCTGTTAGCCATTCTTTCATAATATTTTGCAGTCTTTGGCAAGCAGTTTGAGTCAGATTCTGACCTCAGATGCACTCCTGTACAATGGGAATAGCTGTGCTCCAGTCAACAGCATACTTCTAGTTTTATGTCAGTGTTAACTGAGGTCAGAGTACGTTGCAGCAAGTGGGCCACAATCCTGTCTAATTTTTGCCTGGCAGAGTTCTTGAAGCAAAAGACATAAAAAATCCAGTGGCTTTAGAGTGATGCCAAAGTCACCCTCACTCTTATAGAGATGGAGTGATGTCAAATGATATGGAAGAAAGTTAATAAAATTATTATGTGGAGTAAAGGGACCAGTGTCTATCAGCATCAGCACAAGAGCCAGAACCACAGTCTGACAGCCTTGAAAGAGAGGTGGCTGGCTGGGGCATGCCTTTCAGTCTTGTTGGTGTCTCTTGCCTCTGCTGATACTGGACCTGAGGGGAACAGTGCAGAAACTTCTCTTGGAGAGAAGAGCTTCACTTGCCTCAGGAACTGGGGGATGGGGACACCCATGATTTCCTGCAGTGGGGAGAAGACTGTATTGAAATCTCTGTGGCTGGTGTTGAAATGAGGAAACAGTAATTCAAGGGTTTTGGTGTCTTAGCATAGTCATCATTTTCCTCCTTCCCTTTATTTCTAGCCTTGTATTAGGTGAGTAGTTCTCAGCCCACTCTCCCTTTCTTCCATGCTAAATTTGTTGTCCAGGGTCTGTGATCCATATCTGGTCTGCTCTTTGTGCCTGAAGTCTTGCCTTTCCACCTCTGATATCCCACTCCAAAGCTGTGGAAAGAGAACCTGTCTCGGACCTTCTCGTCTCCCAGAGCCTTGCTGCTGCCTTCTGCTGCAGGGCCACCTATGGAGAGGAAAGATGCTCAGGTTATCTCAGAACATGCCCTAATTTAGCACATGATTAACTCTTTACACAGCAACAGGAAGGGTTGGACACTCTCTCTTCTGCATTTGCAGGGCATCTACCATCCTGGGTCTTGTCAGTGGTGTAGGAATATAGCCATTATGATCATACAAGCAAAAAATAACATCAAATGACCGTAGGCCATGTGTGTTGCTATCAGCTGGGACTTCTATAGTGGAAAGAGTCCAAAAGTAAAAACACAGTATGAATTTAATATAGACAGCATCCCCTAGAGGTTTGTGCTGCAGCTTACAGACAGGGTAATTGAACGGTTCTTTTCCAGAACTGGTTCCTCTTACAGATACCATCTCGTAATCATTATAATAAGAATACATGTTGGAATTAGTTTGTAGATGACTCATGGCTTAAACAATATTGGTGATATTTCAGAAAACAGGGCTCACTCAAATAGAAAAATGTTTTGCAAAAGTTTAACAACATATCTTTTGCAGATTGGTGGAAAAATTGAGCTATTCTATATATCTGTTTATTGCTTTATCATCAACCAACTCTATTTATTTCCCAAGTGTATTTAATTACCCTTTTAAAATGGATTAAATAGTTATATTTTCTAGTACATAAATTTAATGCTGACAGCACTGTTTCCATGAATAAAATGGGCTCTCCTAACAAACTTCAGGCCATAGAAAACATTTATGCTACATAATGGATATCCAAATAAAAATGCAGTGAAAGCTGATCTACACAATACATGAAAACATCTTGATATGGTTAGCTTGACACATAAACATTTTAACACCCTGAATGAAGCCACTTACTAAAGAAAATTAATCAGTGCTTCATCTGCAGCTTCTTTTTGGAAGACAGTTTTGATATTTCCTGGCTATAGTTTTTATTATACCTCCTTGTGTAAAGGAGGAAAACACCTGATAAAGCTATTCTGATGTTGTTGATGTCCTGTGAAAACTGGTGAATGAGCATGGAGAATACAGCAACAGATGGTATAGCCCTGCACGAGGTCAGTAAGCTGTGGAAATACAAAACTGCCAATCCTGAAATTGAAAACAGGTGGTAAAAATTTCACTTAGAGACTTGGCATCTGTAAGTCATCAGTTACTGTAAAAGCCTTGGTCAGACACAAATTAACTTCATTGCTTGATTGCATTTTCAATAAGTAAAGGAGAAAGCAGCTGCATTTCGTTAGAATCACAATAGAAATACATAGAAAGTGTTTAGAAGCACTTTTTTTTTTTAGTTACTTTGAATATATAATGTTCATTAGGGTTTTTTATTTTATTTTTTTTCTCTCTAGTACTTTGGTTGAGAAAAAAGCATGTTTTACAAGAGTTTCTGGGATCAAGGCTTTTTCTCAGGGCTTTCAAACTGTTTCTCACCATTCCTACATCACATTCTGCTTCTAAAAAAGTAAATAAATAAATAAACACAGGACATCTGGATTTGATTTTTTTTATTTATTTCAAATAAGGAAATAAGTTATTTTGACTAGAATTGAACTATGCTACTGGGGGGTTGTTGTGTTTGTGAACTTTGTCCTTTCTGGCAAGCCCTCCTTCTCCCCACAAATAGTAGTTACCTAAGTGAAAAAGCAGATGCCTGACAGTGACCTGATGGTGACTTTCCTAGCAATGACATTTCAAAGCAGACGATGTGTTAGTGTGTGCTAGTTTGAGAAAAATGAGGTTACTTGTATGCCAAATTGAAGAACACTTTCAAAATGGCTAAACAGATGTTATTGTATAGGCAGCCATCCTACCTGAGACATCTTTGATACACAAGGCAAAAAATCTTGGTATTGATCACCTAGACTATTCCAGGTTTAAAGGATTTCATGTAAGTCGGGATAAAAAAGGTTTGGTCTATGTTTGATACAGTAATACTAGAGCCACAGCAACCTTTAGAATGATAGTATTAATGAAGATTTAAAAGTTGGGGAGATGATCTCTTCCACCTGACATTGTGTGAGGCATATACATTAGTGAGGAGGGAGTGGTATCTATTTCCAGAAATTTGAGAGACTGTTACAGCTTTTTTAACTCAGTTTTCCATGGCTGGATGTTTCCGAGAGGCTGCCACCTCTGCTCAACACCATGCCATATTAGAAGCTGTTTGGCATCAAAGGTTCTCCGAGTATCCACAACTCTGCTGAAATCGTAAGATCTTCAGCAGGTTGCATGCTTGCATTTACATATCCCCAAAGAAGTGATCGTAATTCTAAGTTTTGAACTGTGTATGGATAGTGCTAATACAGGGAAGAAACAGAGCTTACTAATGAGAAGAACCAGAAGATCAAGAGTAGGTGGATATCTGTGGGGACATGTTTCTGTATGGAATGATGTTCAGTAAGTGCTAATAGGTCGCCCTGCAAAACTTATGCTCCTTTAAGATGCTTCAGTCAGGCGCTTATAAAATGTGAAATGCTCAGTCATGTTGAGCAATGCTGGCCAAAGGGTTTGGTAATGCAAAACATTCACATATTCATGTTTCAACAGAATGTAGCCTCATGGGCCTACTTCCTGGTTTATTTGCCATAGCATAGATGATTATTCTTTTTTTTCTGGCAACAGAATAATATTCCTGTGGCAATTGCAGCAATTGCTTACATGGAACAGTAAATATCAGAAGAATATTTAATATGAGTTTAACTCATTAAGTGTTGTTTAATAGCTGAACACAGAGGAAGAAACATGCTGTGACTAATCAGCTCTCTCCAGACCACCAGCAAGTACTCCTGTTCACTGTAATGCAAAATGTATGGCTTCCAGATCCCTTTGTGAGATTTAAAGATGCCCACTTCTTGGATATACAGTGCATCTTGCAGTAGAAGAATTCTGTCTTTTTCTGAGTTTTCTAGCATCTCAGTTTTCTAAGAAAGGCAAGACAAGCCCACTCCATGACTAGCAGTTTTATGGTGTTGCAGTGTGTTAGATATCATCAGTAAATTGCCTTCTGCTTTTTCCTGGAATCTAGACATTACACTGAACTCAGCGTGCACAGCCATTTCATTCATATGTGAACACAAACCAGTTTGCTAGTTTGCCACTGACTTCTCTAAGTAATTTTCTTAGTGATTTATGTCACATTTATTAATGGAGCAGTAAATAACATTTTTTAATATGCATATAGACTGTTCTGTAAATTAAAACATGTAAGTTCATTGTTGGCAGGTTTGAAGAGTGTGAAATAAGCCTGGTGCCGTTGCTATGCACTCAAAATGTTAACGCATTTCTGTTATTAAGTTCAGATATGAAAGGTCCTAATTTTACAATCAGAAATAAGATTCCTTTTGTGATACTGAGAAAATATGTCATGGCAAAAGAGTTCGGGTTTGTCACATTGCTTATCAGAGCAGTGATTTTCTGACTGTATGCAGAGCTCCACACAGAGGAGTTTTATCTTCCTCTGACAGGTCAATGAAGAGGATAACATCTAATTTCAGACAATTAGGTTGGGAAGAGGCAGCAAGAAAGTGGGGCCAAAGGCTGTGGCTTGGGCTATGAGACAGTCTCTGCATACAACATCACCTTTTCCTCTCCACTTTGCTCCTCCTCTCCCCTGGCAGCCAGGCTAAACAAAAGGGATACACACACCCCCAACGGGGTCTGACACTGTGTGGGAGAGCACAGGCTGATCTGCAGAGACTAGGCAGCTGGGGAAAAGGGAGATGATGAGAGTAAGGCTGCAAAGTGCTGATTTACTAATCTGGGAGCTGAAGAAAACCCAAGGAAATACCTAAAACTTCTCTGCATACATCTGTAGCTGGTGGGATGGAACTGTTAGGGTTCTGAGTGGTTAAGCCTCTAATAAAAGCCAACGTTCAGGGTATGGAAAGGGTAATTTACGTTGGATCAGGAGAGACTTGCTTTGGAGTTCACTGGAGCAGGGACATTGGAGGAAATAGTCTGAGTTATACTCTGCAGGGGGAAGGGAGGGGGTGTCTGGGGCAGGGCGCACATTGAGGAGAGGGACATGTACACATATATGGGGAGGGAAAAAACAAAAGACTAATAAAACAAACAAAACAAAAAGCCACCACAGAAAAGAAGGGGGATACAGTTTACAAATATTTCAGTACCAGTGCATTGCAGACCTAAAAGAAATTGTATGAGCTGGTGTTTGTGAAATCACTTATACTTAAAGCTTAAACTGAAAAACAATTCGATTGATAAGCCCATGTTTCCTGTGGAGAAGCTGTAGTAATGATATCAAAGGATTTCTTCCACAGCTTTCAGTCTCCTTACTTCAGCAAAACTGATGATGACTAATAAAGTAAGTTGTTGCTTTTTCCCTGCTTACTGATTTTATTTGAGAGGAGGAGGAGGAGGAGGCTGAATGTGCTGTCTTTTATTACTTTTCTCCTCCAGAAGTAGGTAAAAAGTGATATATGCTTCATCCTTTTTTACAAACAGATTATACTACACAGATGCTTAGAAACATTATAGCTAAATCACAGGAAGGGAAGCATACACTGTGTGGAAAATCTACAGCTTTTGACTTAACCAAGAGAAGGGGAGATTAATTTGGAGCACAAGAAGTTGTGAGGTTTTGGTTTACTATTAATGGAAAAGAGGGAAAATGGGCACTAGGAGGTATGCAATAGAATTTGGTTAAATAACAAACCTAGTTCATGGAAGTGTCTGTGGATTTGGGGGTTCATTAAGAGCCAAACAGTGTGCCCAAATGCACCAAGCTATGAGAAACTTCCCCATGGCTGATGTGAAACCAGAAAACTCAGATGTGATACATGGGCTACAGAAGCTTACTAAGCATTTACTGTCAACAGTAGTGTTTAACAAACTCTTCTTCCCAAAGGTTAGAAATGTAATAAGAGACTTGAGCACCTACAAACTCAGTGTTTTCTTGACAAATTTCTAGCTTTCTAATTTCTAAGTGGAAATAAAGCCTTGTGTTAGCTGTTAACTGCTAATATTTAAACTGCTGTCCCAAACACCTATTTGTGGATCTGGGAATTACCTGAAAATGAGAAACAAAACAAAGCAATGTCCATTGCATGTCTGAAGTCTTACTTCTTCCTGGACACCAGCTGTGTGATATAGGGCTGCAAGAAGAGACTTAATTGCTTCAGGTTCCAGTGTGTGCCATGCACTTCTGAGAGTGACGGTTGCTTTTTTTTAAGAAACAAGAAAAGCTCTCCATTTGTCTTGAGCCCAAGTACTGGTATCTTGTATTTGCATAGTGTCCTAGTCATTATGCTGTCTCCAGGTAAGTGGGGCAGAGAGTTCAAGTCTCCCTTTACCTAGGAGGAGGTCTTCTATCTCCTAGCAAGTTATCCTGCTTTAGAAGTTGTAATAAAAAATATTGAAGACTAATTGGAATGAAAGAGGAGACAATTAATAAAATCCATGGGAGCTGCCATTAGCACTGATTTAAGAAGAAAAGCATTTACTCTGAGTTTGAGAGACAGTTCTGTTGCAGTGAGCACATACTTTCCAAAACTGAAAAGTAGGAGCATGTGAGCTGCTCAGGCGCGGAGAAAGGTGGACAAGCCAAATCTTAGTAAGGTGAGGACATGTAAGGTGTAGGACATTACTAACTGACCCCAACTGCATCCTTTACTGCTGCATAGCCCAGTCCTTACAGAGATTTGAAATTACCACAGAACACGCCTGTTAACTGTAGAGTGTTTGGAAGTGATGGATCTGTGGGACATCCTGCACAAGGACAGACAACATGTGCAAGCTTAGCAGTTGCTGTCCAGGACACCTAGATATCCAGGAATTGGTAATATATCCCTCTGTGATTGAGACATGGAATGATAGATCTGAAGTGACTAAGCTGTTTCTCTGCATGGGTGAATGAGACGCATGTGTTGAGGAAGGCAGTCATCATTCAGTAATAAAACAGATTAATTTAAGATTAACTTCTCAGTGGAGTGGAACTGACAGCCTTGTGGAAGATCAGCAGTTCTAGGGACTATTAAAGTCCCATTTAAGTTCACCAGGTTGAGACTTGCATAAGGTGCAAGTGACAGTGTGAATGTGTGTGGTATGCAGGCAGTTTTTGCCCTGCTACTTCTCTTCATTGAGCTAATTAGGAACAAAACCAAAATGGCTATGAATATTTTCTTGGGAAGCTTAAGTATAATTTCTAGGATCATATTCTGCCCAGGAATCAGGTAAATCTTTGCACTGTGCTCTTACAACACTGAATGAAGTCTAGCTGTTGTTGAATTAGTTCCCTATTGCAAGATGTAAAGAGTTGGTTTCCAAACCTTACTGCGGCTGCTGTGGCTCTAGATGGGCTGTCAGCCAGTCTGTGGGTTAAAACCTTGGCAGCAAGATGTTTTAACATGGAAATATAAGACTGTTGCAAAAGATGTCTTTCATGGTTACTGCTTTACTGTCAATGAGTCTCAAGGACAGGGTATGGGGAGTCCTCGCTGACAGCACTGTACTTCACTTGGAAAGGGTAAAAAAATACCCTGTTGAGATACTGTTAATATGTGCTTGTTACAAATAATATCTGTAGTGGGTAGAATGAGAAGAAACATAGGTGATTTTTCAATTATATTTTATGGATGTATCTAACAAAACAGTCTAACAAAACAGGCCACATTTCAACTGATTTATTTTCCCAGACCATCCTGTATATGGAGTATTCCTCTTTGATTACTAAGTCAGGAGGAGGTAAATATTTAAATGTTATCATGTCCAAAAACTTTTAAACCCCACTGTATTTACCATTATTTCTAGACATTTTTCCCCTCTCTTCTTTGAATTTACATTCTAACCAATGATAAAAGAACCCAAGCAACAGCTTGATCAAGTGGCTGAGAAGTGTAAATGCACTACACCACAGTGATTACTTAAGTAGAAAACAAACCTTCTTGTGAAGAAGTTGTCTTCCTCATAGAACCATGCCTTCAGCTCTCTTAATGAACTGGGCAGTGTTTGCATGCATGTAAGTCACTGAGTCTGCCAAGTCTGAGCCCCTATAAACCCAGCTCCATTTACAAAATGAAGGCCTACAAAGCACTTAAGCACACTTGTGGTTTTTTAAGAAATGTACAAAAATGCCTTGTTCTCTGTGTTGTCTCTGTTCCTTTTTTGCGCTATGAAAAGTAAAATAACATACTTTTCATGCAATGATCAATATGTAGTGATCTTCACACATTATGTAATGTCCAGCATTAGACTTTGAAAATCTTAGGCACAGCAGAGAGAGTTGTAAATCTGTCCTTTTGTGAGTGTAGAGTGATGTTAGTTGAGCTGGCTCATCCCTGCACAGCTTCCAAAACACCATGTGCTTTGCAGCAGGGCAGTATCCATCTCTGCCTCCTCGTTTAAGAAAATACACAGATGTAACATACGTACACAGCATGCTAGCAAAGCCACCCCCAGTGGGAGTGCTGCAAATCTGTTAGTTTTCTTTTTTTTTTTTCCTTGGGAATGTTGTGGTAGAATGGGAAGGTATAGAATAAAGAAAAATTCCACATTTATTCAATCTTTTCCCCAGAAGATGTCTAGCCAAATAACTAAGTTACATATATTAAAAGTGGATGCCAGTAATGAAATTCCCTCATTCTATTTAGGTACAATGGAAGTGCATGTAAACAGTGTCAGATGCAATGTATATGAAAAAAGTGCTTTATTTGTAAATTCTAAAACCTCCCTATAGCAATTGAGTCATCTTAGTTCTACTGGTTAGTTAAGAACTATGAAAACATGCCCTTCCTGTACTTTACTCCCCATATCTGCACAATCCAGAGTACTAGTTTGTCTTTTGAGAGAAGACAAAGGCAATATTCAATACTGCATATATTGGGCAGTCTAATTTAACATTTGCTAGGTAATTTCATTGCTTTGACAAGTTTCAAGACTGATGCCATATTTTCTCTTCTGTTTCCCCAGTATCTCTGCCAGTTTTCAAATGGATTATTTCTTTTCTGCCAAACAAAGAATGTCTTTCTATCATTCATGTCTCTAACTGGCTTAATTCTTATTTTTATGTCTCTGCTTCTTTATAGGTTTAATACAGCTGTTCTTTGACTCTATATATGTACAACAATTCCTCCTTATCATACAATTTATTTATCTTTTTTATTCCCACAACAAGTCCTAGCAATGCAGGTTTTGTGCCAGAGTTTAAGAACAATCTCTGCTCTAATTTCCTCCCATTAGTGTGCTAGAAACATGATGTTTTTCTCCAGCAGATCTCCTTATGAAGCTAAAATGAGACTTTTTTTTTTTTTTCTGAAAAGAAGCTGAAGGTGTTTAGACCCATTTTAATTTCAGTGACAAATTTAATCTTCATTTGGTAAAACAGAAAATAGTTTGCCCCTGCACAGTAACAGAGAGTTAGCAAGAGATTAAGAATGGAATTTCAGTAAAATAGTACATTGCTGTTATCTAGCACTTGTCCTCTGTAACATAGTATATGTTTAACAGACAAAGCCAGTATCATTATCTGCATCTTTCAGATAGGAAAAGTGAAACAACCATTGGGCTATTATGCAAAAATACTAAGTAAACGAGGTTTTCAAAGTACATTTTGGGTTCCTTTTATAGAATCCATCTGTACACCATATAAATTTACTATAGTTGCTTAATTTTCTTTTATACTTCCCTGAAAGTGGAAAGGTTCTGATTTTTCTAGTGGCTGGTTTTACAGAGGACCATATCTACAGTACTGACTTACTGCATTGGGCCAGATCGAATCTCTTATTGTTTAAAATCAACATTGTGTTTTCAGAAGTCCTGAAAAATACCTGCTTGATGCATATAGATGAAAATGGAAGGCAATAGATCTTTTTTTTAAAGGTTTTGTAGTATTCTGTCAAAACATAGGAAACACAAATGAGGGAACCAGGTAAGTGTATAGAGAAATTTAAGTTGTACAACAACTGTGGGTTGAGAGCAAAGAGACAATGAAGCAAGCTTCAGGCTCTTCTTTTAAAGATATCATTATCATCTCTTGACCATCCCATCTCTACAGAAAAAGCCTAAACAGTGAAACACAGTAAGCCTAATTCAGTGTATCTGTAAAGCCAAAAAAAAAGGTCAAAAATATATTTAGAATTTTGAAGTACTAACATCTAATGTATTTCTCAGTCATTGCTGACCTAAACACATAACCTGCCCACATAAGCCCAGTGAGGCTACCTTCATATTTTCTGATCCTTTGAGGAACTCTGTGTTTGAATGTGCCAATTAACTACTTTTTGCAGGACACTTCATGAAAACCTTGTCTTGACACCACAGTGTAGTGAGTTCTGGCACTAAGCCTTCACTGTTTATTAACTGAATTAAATCTATTTACTTGTAGCTGGCATAATCTTTCTAAATCTGAAGGACTGTTAGTCTAGG
This sequence comes from Megaceryle maxima, assembly GCA_024605025.1. Classification (NCBI taxonomy): domain Eukaryota; kingdom Metazoa; phylum Chordata; class Aves; order Coraciiformes; family Cerylidae; genus Megaceryle; species Megaceryle maxima. Next base: position 155,778 of record JANHGN010018852.1, on the reverse strand, counting down.
AAATCTTTGTGTGCATAAAGTAAAAGAAGATATGAAATTTAATCTGTAATGAAATTGAAGGGTTTAAATTTTAAGTTCTGACTGAAATCACTTTGTGCATTTAGCATTGAGCTGAAGGAAAGCCCGGGCTATTTCTTCACAAACAGTTGTAAAGTTTAACTTTCCCATCTTCAAAAAACTACTTTTACCAGCAAACTGGAAGAAAAGTCATGCAGTTTTTTTTCTTCAGCTTTTATAATGTCAGATACTATTACAATCCTCACTACACATTTCTGGGCAACAGCAACTGCTTGTTCATTTTCCAGTTTTCCAAATCCTGAGCTCTGTGAAACATCTAATACCACAAACCACTTCCTTTCTACTCCTTTTAGGGAGGGGGCAGAGGGAACTGAGGACACAACAGGAGAAATGTGTCCTGTTTCACTTATGCTGGGGCTACAGTGCATGATCTGCCTTGTTTGACTGTGTTCAGGTTGGTTTGAGTTCTGAGCAGTGGCACTCATTTTGTTGTCTGTAATTTGTCCCACTGCCGTAGGTTAAATAAGAAATGATCTAGGAGTGAGTAAGGGTCTTAGGAGTTTATCCATATTTGCAGACAAACTCATTAATGAGGTGATTACAGTCTGTTGGGCATTCCTGACAAGGGAGGAGAGGAAAACCTCTATCGGTGTTTGTTGTACCTGATGAGGTGTTATGCTGCCTTTCTTTGCTTATTTTCACTGTGCCAGGCTGCTTAGGTTTTAATCTGTGCCTGCGAGGTGATGTTATGTGTACATGTATGTATGGATAGCTCCACTGTGTTATGTGAACATTATTTTCATGCCTTTATCTTGTTGCTGAAACCACCAAATCCAGCATGTTTGCCTTTGGTGTTAATGCTGACATTGATTCCTGTGCCTGACTTGAATGCAGCCTGACAGGACTACCCAGGAAGCCAATTACCCTTTGGTGCTGCTCCAGCTCCAGTGAGTGACAGGTCTGTGGAGAGCTAACTGATGTTGTCTTGGCCAGAGTGGTGTCCCTGGAATTGCTGCTCTTTGCCTCTGCACACTACCAAGCAATGGGCTTGCATCTGTCTTAGCCTCTGGATTTTCCTTGGGCTGAAACTGAAAATAACCCTTCAACCAAAGTTGCATTTATCATGGGCTGCTGAGAAGGGCATAAATTAGCCAGACTAACACAGTTTGGTACATCCCCGATACTTGCTGTCTTCTCCCTCAACAAGTCATGCAAAAGGAGTTCCAGATGTATGCTGTAGTTCAATGATAACTAGTTCATTTTTAAATGCTTTTTTCCACTTCACAGAAACAAAAATCAGTTCTAATGATATAACTGAAAAACTATCTAACTTTTAAACTCCATTTTATCATCTATGTATCTGTGCACATTAGTGCATGTCTTCCAGCTGAATGGATTGCTTGCTCATTCTGGTTGAGACTGGATCTAGAGGAGAAGCTGACCCACCATAGGTCTGGCATCCTCATCTTGTTCTAGTGCAGAAGTTTGCCAGATTCTTCAGGAAATGATTTTCCTGATGTTTTCAAATTGGAGCTGTGAGGTGAACATATTGGAGACAGCTCTAAATGCTACTGCCAATGTTAAAATCATAAACTGTAATCCAGTTGACTAGAAATAGGCCTTTATAAACTTTTGTCCAATGTGCTTAAATAAGGTATAGTTGTATTAGTATTCTCTGGAAAACCTTTGAATCTAGGTTGGAAAAGCAAGAGTTTGCATATAAATAGAATATTATAGAGGGATCTCAATTTCTTTTAGCAGGACAATTTTTTGAGTTCTTTATTTTCTGCTGCTTTTTAAAATAAATAATTTTGTGGCTTAGCAAGGACTTGTGATATAGTGATGTTTGAATAGAAAATGCATAAATCACACATTAAAATTTTTACATCATTGCTATGATGGTTAATCAGAAAACCTCCAATGATTGAATACATTTAACTTCCTGCTTTTCTGTGCTGTTATTTGATAATCCAGAAGAAAATGCAATTATTAACATTTTGAGTCGTGTGCCAAGGACATAGGAATATTACTTCCTTTTGCTTTATGTAAAAACTTAGTACATGATAAATTTTCATCTAGGTATGTTTGGGTGACTGCACTACTCATAATTATTGCAACTGCAACTGGGAATGTGGATATGAAACATATTGGTGTGCAAACATTAACTGATGTTAATCATGCTGACTATAGGCAGCTGAAAGTAAAAGGCCTAAAGGAAGAATCCCAGCACTGATCAATGTATCAGGAAGCACCACTGTTCTGCTAGTTGGGTGAGAGTCAGGCTTCCCTTTTATAATGCCAGATTTTGTGCTGCAAAGGAGAGGAAAGGGATGAACAGAAAGAATTTCTCTGAGTAGGCTTAAATCTACAACTCTACTAGGGAATTTTTAGGGGTCTTCAGCTAAAAAAAAGAAGTTGAAGGCAAGTGTTAAAAAAATGTTGTATGCATAGCAAAGATCAAAGCTACGTGAAGAGAAGCTGTACTGAAGTCACAGCAGCTGAGACAAAAAAAAATCAAGAGAAATAATACTCTTTATCACTTTTTAATTGGAGAAGCTGTTTCAACTGTTGATTGTTTAGCTGAGTTTAACTATGCACTAATAGCACAGTTCTGAATTTTGTTATGCATTCCATGAGGTCCAGCTCGCTGATCTGATACACCTGAAGGCTCTGGAAAATGTCACAGCAGTAAGAGTACATCTGTGAAGCTTTAAATTAAATCAGAACTACACAATTCTGACTTTTCTGGGGTTTTGTTAATGGGATGCTGAGTAGTAATCAAATTGAATTTGCCATGGCTGGGTATCTAAGCCTATTAGAGCTTCATTTATAGGGAAAGGCTAAACCAGAGTCAATCCCATCTTCATTTTCTGTGGTTTCCTTTCAAAGAAATTTTGTCCCCATCTCCAAAGAGTAGTGTTGTGATATAGTATTATACTCTGCATTGTTAGCCTAAACATAATTGTGGTTTTGCTGTTTCAAAAGCAATACAAAAGGTCTGTGCCTGTGGGGTGGAGATGTGCATAAGACATGTAAGAGCCTATCAGATGTGAAATGTTGCATGCCTTCCACGTCTGTTACCATTGGTGTTCCCTAGACATCTTGTCACTGCTTAAAACACAGTTCTGAAAGGGACTTAAATCCATGGAGAAAAAAAAAAAATATCACCTCACGTGTTAACACATATTTTTAATTTTTTTTTTTTTTCCTTTCTAAATCTGACTATAATAGCTTCAAAATCTTGATCCTTGTTAGGTTTTTGACAATGATTGGCATCACTTTACTGACCAAAGTGCACTCTCCCTTCTCTTGATAGTCAGCTTCTTCAAGACTGCAAACCTTCTTTGAGGCATGAGTTGTCCTTTTTTGTTTGGTCTGTGTGTATCCAGTTAGCAACAAACTTAGGTCCGCGTCCCCAAGTGGAACTAACAGCAAGAGTAGCAAAAAAAAATCCCTAATGCATTATAAAGCTATAATCAAATTGCTTATAAATTCAATGTACAAGTTAAATTATTGTGTTTATATAGTTGGAGAATATGAGTGAAGCTGGAATTAAACCATATTTCCTCAGTGTTGATGTAAGCTAATCAAAATTACAGTATTGTTACCAGTGGACTTGGACTGCTGACTTTACTGACACAATTTAAATTTACCTGTATGATTACATAAATAGTTGCAAAATGAAAGTTAATTACAAAAATAAAACAAAATAAAAACAACAACAAAAGCCCAACCAAACAGCAACAAGACAAAACAAAAACTTCTACTTGAAGAATCCATTAAAGGAATGTCTATGTCTTGCAGAGTCTATCACTTTGTGGGTCCATTATTCATAACTTCCACTGATATTTATTGGTTTCTTGTTTTTACTAATAAAATGGTCATAGTAGAAATAAAGATTCATAGAATCATAGAATGGTATAGGTTAGAAGGGACCTTAAACATCATCTAGTTCCTAACCCCTGCCATGGGCAGAGACACCTTCCACTAGATAAGGTTGCTCAAAGCCCCATCCATGAGATGGGCTATAGGAAGTTACTTAAGCTAAAAGAATATGATGGCATTTTCAGTTCCTTGATGAATAAATTTGTGTATTTGATATTATATCTTCCTAGCATTTGGGCTGTGAAAGATTTAGCAAGATGATACTATATCTCACAAAAAAATCTGTTGAATAAAGGTTTCAATGTATGAGTATTTCTGGGCTTTCAAAAAACCCAGAAGTCTTGTTGATTATGGTGCATTTATGAAATTAGACAAATTGCAGAGTTGGCCTAAATATGTGCAATCATGAAATGTAGTTAACACATGTTTTTCAGAAATGCAGTTCTGAAATTCTGATGCGCTGAAACATTCCACAATCCTGTTTCACCTCATGGAAGGGGGGGGGATGGGGGGTGAGCGAGAACAGTTGAATAAGTGGTAGATTATTTACCTGTTTGCCTTTTTTGTTTAAAAATAGGGTTTCTTTCTCCTTTAGTTAAGCTGCCCATAAAATTGTGAATTTCTCTTGTAAAGTGAGAGCTGTATAGTTATTATAAATAAAGCTTTTTGCAGACCAGAATTCCTTACTAAATCAGAGCTGCTGACTTGTTAAGCTCTGATGTTTTATTTTGATTTTATTTACTTACAATTTTTCCCTTTTTGTTTGATGGCAGGCTTGGCAAAGAAGAGAACCCATGCCCCTGACACAGTCAAGTGGTTTCTTCCCTATTAGCAAATCTTTCTTCTATAGCCCAGTCTGTGCTTCCAATTTGTAAGAACTTCTTGCATTAGTCATAATACTGAAGTAGAAAAACTCTATATATTCAGTTGTTGTCCAATTACAGCATGGATTTATGTTAATGACATAATGTTAAGTAGTTCTGTGTGTTTTGTAGAACAGGACGCACATCTTCCTGCCCAAAACCTCCGATTAGCAGAGCCACCTGAAAAGTCAGGTCCTGATGTGCAAGAAGATACAGGTTTTGGTGGTGCGTCTTCCGTTAGGTTATCTCAGTGCAGCTTAAAAGCTTGTTTAGTACTTGTTTGTATACAGGCTAAGGTAGTCAAAAAGCTATTATCTAGGTACATAGTGGTTTAGGCAATAGATGCCTAAAGTCTTTTTCCTTTGAGCATGTAAACCTGTACAGAAGGACAATTGAAGCATCTGTCTTAGATGTGAGAGAAAATGAGTGTAATTTTCACTCATTCCCCTTCCCCAGTCTCCTCTCTATAAATATTCTGTGTAGACCTTTCCAGTTTGTGTGAATGATGCCCCTACTCCTTTAAAGTCTTTGAGGGTAATTCTGAACAACCACATTAACTACAAAGGATTGAACTGGACTGTACTGGCCAACTGTGACAAGAGTTTCTGATCTTCACAACAATCATGGCCAAAAAATCTCAAAGCAGTGAAGACTTTCTATAGATTAGCTTCCCTTACCCCACCCCACCAACTTTCTACCTTTATTTAACACAGAGTTGAAATACTAAATTTTAACTTAACTTGAGGGGGAAAGGAGCTGCAGACATAATGGTTTTCATTGCTGACGTCATGAAAACTTCAAAGACAAGAGCTGAAGGGTCAGATCAAAACACCAGCTGAATTACATATTCATTGCAAAGACCCGTACTTTATTTTTACTACATCCAAAATACTATACTAAACTATCAGCTCTACAGACTTACACACCAAGACATTTGCATGCCAGTGACAGGATTACATATACCACTGTTGTGCTTTGCAAATAAAACTATCAGTTGAAAACTGTAGTTCCAGCTTTAACAAATTTGAAGGCTTATGGTAGTTCTGAGTCTCTGTTCATACAAGTTGAACAAGTTACTACCCCTCTGTTTTTGCCAATATTATGATTTTATTATTTTATTATTAATCGGATATAACAGCATTTGGCTGCTCTCCAATTCATTTGAATGACATGTTCTCCTTCACTGTTAATTAGGTGCAAGCTCCGAGATCTAAAAGATAAGATAATAACACTTTGGTACATTTCCTCCAAAATGCCTTTTATGTGATTTATTAACTACACAGATAATTCAACCAGAAACAAGAAATAGTTCTAACTTGCAAAGTATTAAAATTTTAGGTCTCTGAATACTTTTTCTTCATGAGCTGCTTGTGTTTAGAACTTGAAAATTAATATATCCATTATCTGATAATTTATGTATTTAAGTTATATTTACATTAAAAAATACCTTGTTCAGTTCATTAAAAATAAAAATAAAAATCAAATCTTGTTTATCACTTTTCTAACATTTGAGATCTGTCAGGAGAAACCACCACAGAGACACCACCAGAGCTGGTCTGGCCAAGCCCATCATCTCTCTCCCTCAGTAGCTTAAGAAAAAGGTGTAACAAAGGAGGAAGCTTACAGTAAATTTCTTTCTTTACTCCCTGGAAACACATCCAGATTTTATGTCATATTGTAGATTCAGTATCCCTGCTCTGCCAGTCTAGGACAGTTACTTAGCCTAGTGATAACACTGCTAGAAGCTTTCCCAAATACCAGTTTTAAACTGAAAACAGTAACAGTTCATGCTTTTAATTCTTTCTACTATTATGTTTAGAAGGATATGATGCATTCTGAATACAGTTAGATGATTATAAAGCTTCCTCATATCAGTGTACTTTCTACCTGTAAAATAACATTTATCATTGTAATGACTGTAACAATAGGATTTAGAACATTTTCTGTGTTTCAAGAGGAAAATATTACATAATTAAAACAGTTGGAATGGGATAAAAGTTGTGCACTGGTGATGTCAAAGTTTTCTCTAACGGGGAATGGCCATGCCAAATTTTGCAGATGTCATGATAAAATTATACAATAAAAAAGAGTGGAGAAAAACGTATAGAATTTCCAAGCCAGTGGAAAAATCCCAATGTGCTTGTGTCCTTCTCTCCAGAACTTTATGATTATTATTTTAAAAAGCAGTTTGTTACAACACCTTAAAACTTAGAAACCACATTCATTTCTATTCAGGATGTAGGAAAACATGTATTTGCTTTCCTTTACAGACAAGGCTCAGCCTGAGGTGAATTGGATTTAAGATCCTCCCCTAACTTTCACATTTACTATTTGCTAATTAAAGTGATTGCCTCAATATGTTGATTTTTGGCCATAAAAAAGTAGGCTGCAATGGGAGTACAAACATGGGAGTAAATATGCTTTCTGCCTCTCTCTGAATGAAGCTCCAAGGAGAGTCGGGAATGGTGCTTCAGAAGAAGGGAGTGGCATCCTGCAGACATGTGGCTGTTGCACTGTGACCTGGGGACCCCTGTTTGTAGATGTCTAGTGCTCCTCGTGCCTTGCAGAAGGTGCCAAGGTGTCTTGGTGCCACAGACTCTGCTGTGGTGGAAGTGTAAATGTTGCCTTCGCTGATCCAGCCCCAAGCATTGCATACTGCAGCCAGAAAGTGCCTGTCTGTGAGAAGTTTGCTGTTTCTGTCAGCTTTCTGATGCCCTTATCCCCATAACAGCATGGTAAGTGCCCTCAAGCTGAAGCAGGGACGGCAGCTTTGAATAGGTTTTGATAAGGACTGAGGAGGAATAAGTTAGTTCATCTGCTGAGCTGTCCCTTTGCATCTGGCAGCTGATTGCTTGATAAAAAAGGGAGCATGGTGGCAATTTGTTGAAGACAAGTGTTCTAAGGCTTCTAAGAAATGCGAGGAAACAGGTTTCAGAAAGCCACCAATTAAAAGAAAAGTCTGTTTACCTGGGATCTGAGGAAAGTTATGTCCTGTGATTGCTTATTTTGCATCTCTAATAAATTCTGATTCCACTAGGTGACAAAGTACCTTCAGCTCACATTAATTTCAGTGTGGTTGAGAGTGATCAAATAACTTAGGAAATAAATTTAGTAGATTTGGGGGAATTTGATAGAAAACAGAATCACACATAGCCTAAAGCGTATTAGAGACTGATTCTGTAGTGTAACACTTTCTGATCTGTCAAGAACAATGTCTGGTGCATTCTTCTGTATCTATGACTCCTAAACCTGTTCCTGCTCTGGTGTAGGAATATCTTATTTAAACCTTTAGTAGGTAATTTTCTATTTTTCTATCTATTCTATATCTATCTATCTATCTATATCTATCATATACATTGCTTAGTAAGACCCTTGGAAGTATTATCTTCCTTTGCTCAGAAGCCTCTGCCAAGTAGAAGCAGTGGAAGTGATTCTACAATCAGACATTTACCAGGCTATCCTTTCAGTATTTTTCTTTGCCACTTCTCTTGAGAGTTCATTTGGAACCTCACAGTTCTGAACAAGATCCCCTTCTTCCTGGCGCTTCAAAAACACAGGCCACCCCTCTACTTACCCTTTTAGGCCTAAAGATGGTATGAAAATCATATCTGATTTTTAGTGCAAAGTATGAAAAGCTATCCCTTCTTGATGCTGTTAACTGAAAGGAATTTTTTTTTTTTTTTTTTTTTTTTTTTGGTTAATTTAAATAAAAATTCTACAAGCATGAAAAACTTGTGAATGGGCATGAATAAAGTGCAAAAGCAATATGTAAAGCACACCACCTGACTGCTCACCCTTTGTAGGGGATATAGTGGGTGTCCACAGACTTCACACGTTCACATTTATCACAGAATCATGTTTTCAAACTGAAAGATGGTAGATTTACATATTAGGAAGAAATTCTTTACTGTGATGGTGGGGAAAGACAGGAACAGGCTGCCTGAAGAAGTTTTGGATGCTCCCTCCCTTGAAGTGTTCAAGGCCAGGTTGGATGAGACTTTGAACAACCTGATTTAGTGGAAGGTGTCATTGCCCATGGCAGGGGAGGTGGAACTAGATGATCTTTAATGTCCATTACAACCCAACCCAAACCATGCTATGATTCTATGATCACTTATACAATGGGGAATCTTTATTTTTGCACTGCAACAGATATTTACAGGAATGTCATTCATGTTTATTCACCTTGCACTATGGCTTCCAAGCTGCTTCTACATTATATCAGCAGCAAAAGCTAAGTCCGTACCACCATTTCTCTGCCTCTTCTAATTTTGTTAGATGATTAACTTTTTTTTATATTTATTTTACTTTGGATAGCCAAGTATCAGTGTTACAAACATTATGGGGAAAATTTTTTTCCAGATGTAAAATAAGCAGGAAAATAAAATATTTAGGGTGTTTAGAAGAGTCTACAGAACTTAATCCATGTTTTTGAATTTTGTACAAGTATAATGTGCTATCTATTCTTTTAAAATCACAGAAACCTTATCAGAAATATAAGAGGCTATTCTATGGAATTGTACAAAGCATGTATAAAAAATTATTATTATTGTGTTTTCAATTGTGAATAGTAAATCAAAGTTCCAACTACTTATTGGTTTGGTTTTTTGTTTTTGTTTTGTTTTGGTTTTTTTTGTGTGTCAAACAGGTGTGTTTTATGAAGTTGTTCAGAGTTTCCCTGGAGCAGAGGAAACTGTGCGAGTGGATTCACATGTAAGCAGCCACAGGTGGAGGAGACACTCAGATTCTCTCAAATCAGTTGACACCAACAGAGCCAGCATGGGGCAGGATTCCTCTGAGCCAGGGGGTTTCACGGACCTGCTGCTTGAAGAGCGACATGATAATACGACCCAGATTGAGGTAGAAATTAATTCTATCTATTTATTTTTTGTTATTATTATTCAATTTATTGTCTTTCAGGGTAAGTAAGAAACGAAGGTCTCTACTGCAGTATAGTCAAACATTGATAGGGGAAGAGAACCTCATTATCTTGATATGTGTGATGCTGGCAGCAAATGAAAGACAGCTCTTTCTCCTGTCCTAAGGCTGGAACCTGCCCTTTCTGACTTTTGAAGATAGTCTCTTGAGGATGTCTGTATCTTTGTTGGGAAACAGTTATGGGAAGTCCCATGTTGTAGCAGTTCTTGTGTGAGAAATAGAAAAGGAAATAGTATTAAAATAAAATTATTTCTTAAAAAATGGAGTAAGCATCAATTTGTGAGATTTAGCCTGATCTTTATAGAACATGATATCCAAACATGAAAAAGAAAAGGCCCTGGAGAAAAGAGAAATTGGAAAAAAAAAAATCAGGTTGGTCACTGAAACAATTTGCTCATACTATTTGCTTATTGATCTTCCGAAGAAGAATAACCTGGATCAAATCCATCTACATGAAGTTTTGGGACATTCTCCATCTGTTTTACAGTTTCACTCAACTTGGGATTGCTTATTTAAAACACTTCAGCTGCTGCATTGCCTTCAGATGGACATAACATAAATCTAAGTGAGCACCAGTTCTGTCTTCAAAAGTGTTCAGTTTTGAGTAGTGTAGGGAAAGCAAATGTTGACCATAATGTTATGTTGTGATTGGTTGGTGCAAAATGATGATTAGTGGGAATTCTACTAATTCTGCCGTTGTATCTTACTGGTTCTACATAAACACCCTGGATGAACTGATTTTGTCTTTATGCACGCATAGCAAGTGTTAATCTTACTGGAACTTTTATATTTTTATTGTTTTGGTGAGTTTTTTAAGCATTAGGTTTGGGGATTTCTTGCTAATAATCTGCATCCTATTTAAAAATAAAATACAGCTTGGAATAAGCTACACCTTAACATTTTCCATCTTTATATTGTGCTTCCAAAGCATTAGTGCTGTTTTTTTTTTTTTTTTCCATTCTGGGGAGCTCACTCTCAGACAAAACAGTTTTCAGATTTTCGGTTGTTATCTTGCACAATAACAAAAGCAAAGCAATAAAAGACCCATGTGTAGAGACAGTGGTGTCTCTGCAGCATAAGTGAAAAAATAATAATGCTTTCTGAGAGGTAAGGTTTGTGTTTGGTTTTTAAAAAGCTTCTCAGTTTGTACAATACTAGTTTTGTTTCCTCTTGCATAAATATGGAAGTTGCTAGTTGGTAAATTATGTTTTTGAATTGCATGTAGATTTTACGATTTGTTATTTGCCCCCTGTAATCTCCATCTGGCCATACTTACAGCAAGTCACTCAGACATACCACAGATCGATCCTGCTTCTAATGATTTTGAAAGGTAAAGTAGATGATGTCTCAGGCACAGGAAAGCTCATATAGCTGATCTTTCCATCACTTAACCATAAAGCCCATGCATTATCTCCATTCGATTTCCAAGCTTTTATGATGCAAAATGGGTCAGAGCTTCCCCTCTTGCACTCATATATGGCAACATCCAAGAAAAAAAAAAGAATGCTTGTAAATGGACATACATAGAACAGTACTTTTCCAAGGCCATCTTTCCTGACAGGTTAACGGCCTTATAGTGTCTTAACCTCAAATGTACATCACTCTTACTGAGTTTATTAAATTCAGGTTTTGTGTTCTGTCACAGCCCTTTCTTTTTCTAAGGTCTTCCCAGCACAATAAGATAACCGAGTTCTGTTTTTACACATTATCGGCTTCTGTTGTAAATCCCTATGACAACACATGGGCATTTTACAAAACAACTTTGTTTCCCAGCTTCATAGAGGAGCTAAAGTGTACAATAGATATTCACAGTATAAAAATCCATATGTCACAAAGTCTTCTGCAGCTTGGGAGCTTATCGGTAGCACTGGAGAGCATATTGATTTTTTTTTTTTAAACTCTTCTTCTATGTGTATTACAGTTCTTGCTGAAGAAAATCCAGAGAACGGCACTCATATTTAATGGTATGACACAATTACAATATCTCTCTGTCACAGATACTGTTTCTTTTTGAAGTATTTTGTAGGCTTGCCATGCAAATATGGAAGACTTCATTTACAGGGAGGCTGACAATGATGAACGTGTCTTTAATTTTCACTTGATATTGTTTTCTGTTTTTTTATAATTATGAGTTTACTTTCTGACCAGCTTAAAAAAACCCAAACAAACAAAGCAAAACAAGCCAACTACACCTCTCCCCCGAAAAAAAGAAGGTACCAAGGACAAAAGGGAAGGCAGTGTGCAGAAATTTCTGCACACTGTTTAAATTTCCAGTGTTATCAAATCTACACATTCATAATGTGGAAAATAATAAAATCAACCTGTGGGGAGCATGACTTAGTTCTGCTCACTTTCCTTAATATTTTAAGGTAATGAGATTTTTTTCATTCGTGTTTTTCCATTGGAGTTATTGGGAATCTTTTGATTCTTCATGGGTATATTATGCTGGGTCTCCTGTCAGCAGTAATTCAGAGCCTGTTTTAACATCAGCTTCAGTGGAACATGAAGTTCAGGCCTTCAGGAATAACTTTAGAAAATGCATTGTAAATCAGTTTATCACATCTTTGCAGTAGCCAGGGTGGACTTGCTTCTGTATGTAGTAAAGCTGATAATGGCCAGATTCTCTGTAGAGATGCTGTCTCTCTGGTCTAAGAGCTGGAGCAGTGCAGCCACTAGGGACCCCGGAACATTAACTGTGTCTCTTCACATCTGTGTTTTGTCTCCTGCATTTGGCACTGCAATTCAGGACAGAACTCATAAAAAAAAAAAAAAAAAAAAAAAAAAAAGGGACATATTCAGGTG
>JANHGN010018852.1:121739-143172 GCA_024605025.1 Megaceryle maxima | reverse complement strand
AAAAAAAAAAAAAAAAAAAAAAAAAAAGGTACATATTCAGGTGCTTTTTTCGAATACAAATAAGAAATGCTTATTGTAAACACTTTATAAGCCAGTATGACAATCTTGAAAATATTCCTCTTCTAGTTTTGTGGGACTAGTATAATGTGTCAGTTAAGGACTAGAATGTTGTAAATCCAAAAAGATTCCTAGGGACAGACTGGTCCCATTTGTTTTATTCACAGTAGGTACTTAAGATCCCAAACACAGAGGAAGTTTCATTCCTAGTACACAATACAGCCAGAGAGAGTAAGCAAGCTCTGAAGAAGGACAAGTGTACAAAGGATGAAATCCCATCTTGTCCAGATGGGGACAAATGTTATAGACCTAGAGAATCATCAAAGCAGATAGCCTTGGGACAGGTGGAGAAATAGGTTGTCAGCAAACTAAATCAACTGTAAAGGTCAACCCCAAAAAAGACAGTATTCTGGTGACACAGTGCAACTGAGTTGGCTTCTTGGCCTTATGGCAAATGAAAGTATCAAAGAGTCTCCCTTTGAAGACAGAAACACCCATGGCTAAGGCATATATTTCTTTCCAAGGCCTGCCTGCCTCCCTCCCTCCCTCCCATTTTTCTTGGGACTCTTCTCTCCAGTCTTAGGGGTTTGTTGAGTAATCTACTGCTTTTGTTTTATGTGCTTAGGACATCCAGAAGTGTGTTTTATTTAGACTAAACAGCCTAGGAAACGCACTGTATAGGGTGGAATTTGTTGCTGTGAACACTAAGTCCTTGAAAAAGAATGAGCATGAAAAATACATCTTAATGAGTATGTCTAGTTTGCCATTGTCGTCTTTCACACAAGAATTAAAAAAGTATCATATAAATATGTTCTATAATAACTCACTGTTATTAGGCAAATGAGTATTAATATTGTTAAAATAAGCTTATATTCATGGTGTGGGCATGACCAACGCTTCCTTTAATCCTCAACACCCTATAGTCATAAAGATAATAAAGGCAGGTAGCAGGGACTCTTGTTGCTTGTTGTTCTTTTGAATTTAGGGGAAAAGGAACTGATTCCTCAAATGTTGCACCCTTTTTCAAGTGGTATTTTGTGATTATGACTATGTGGAGCTCCATACAGAGTGATTCTCCTTTATTATTTATGCTTTTTTAATTCCAGATCTTCTGAAAAGCAGCTTCAGCTGCAGGCTATATAGAGGATTTCTAGACAGTTTGCTTGGTCCTTTGCTTCAGTGTTCTCTGTACCTGATCCTTGCTTAATCCCTAGTGAACAGTACAACACTGAGAAGTAAAATGCAGAGAAATTGGAATGGCGCTGCCTTTAATATATAGATTTCATTGGCATTAGCAGATGATGACAAACATTGCAAAATAACTTTGGAACATGTGAATTTCTTTGAAACTTGTTGTCGATGTATAGAGATACTACATCAAAAAAAGCAGTCTTTCACAAACTTCAATTATCAAAAAGAAATCCAGCAATAAAATAGATCAAATCATAGTCACCCTTGAGCTGAGTGCAGCCATGCTAATAGTTAAGGATTTATTGCTTTGCACCAGGAAGAGTGAGAAAAGCGTAATTTTTCATATAGAGTCAGAACAGAATTAATGATTGTTACACTGTGTCAGAAAAGGATTCAGTTCCAAGCAAGAAACAGCATGCTGAACATGCTAAATCAAATCAAACTTGACTATAGTTTAGCTTCCCTATCCCTCCCAACATTGTACTTGTGAACACAGAAAATTGTGGCTATTTCAGTGCAAAAAAAAAGTTGGCTTTTTTTTTTTTCATAGTGAAGTGTTTAACTTATTCCTCTGGATGTCACAGATATCTCCTGCTGTGTATTGCTTTTATCTAATACAGAGTTGTTGCTAACTGAAGACACCCTCATTTATTTTCTTCTCCTTTAGCTTCTCGAGATGTTGTTTGAAATGTAAATTTTAGCAAACTCTGTAGTTTAGACCTGAAAAACATCTTGTTTCTATCAGAAAAACACTTGTGGAGTTCCTACTGCCAACAATCTTCTGCAAATTTTGCATTTTCTCCCAGAGTTTCTGCCCAGAAGGCGGCTTATCCTGTATCACTCCCAGTCACTCATGGAAGTGAAGATATCTAATTCTGACTGGCAAAAACAACAGAAGGGATTGAATTTTACAGCCCTTAGATTTGAGAGCAATTACTCTCAGCTGCTGACAGCAGTGTCAGCATGTCCACTGCTGTGTTTTTATCCTGCAAGTCTGAACAAGCAAAAAAAAATAATGGTTAAGATTAAATTTCACTCAACTGGACAAATGGTAAGTGCTCTAATGCACTCTATTTAAAAGTAGAAAAACTTGTCCATGCATAATTGAAGCCTCAAAACTAAACAATATCATAGTTGCATAGTGAGCTGTCAGTTTGGCCAAGCCTGCCTTTATGTTATTGCTTCCGCCTCCCCCTCCTCCCAGACCAACCCCAAGGCTTTAATGTCAGTTGTATCTGAAGAATTTAGGAATAAAGAGCAGTGTTACTAACACTGTGTTCTGAAATCACAGACCCTCCAAGTTACTGAGAAAAATGTTCTACATTTAAGAAAAAATCCCTATCATCATATAGTTGTACTTCCGTTCTTTCATTATCCCAAGCAATGAGACACACACTTTACTTCTAATGTCTATTTTTTGAATTGCTCTCTTAGAGCTTTTAATTACCTATGTAGTGTGGTCTGCTTGTTTAGCTTTTGATGTTATAGTTCCAATATTTTGCTTAAATGAAGTTTGTATCTTCCTTTCCCTTTTGGTGATTTTCAGCAATGCAAGAGTGAATTCAGTGGACAACATTTTGATGTACTCATTCAGTGTAATAAAATTGGACATGCTATTGATATCTGCATCAGGACAGAAAGTTTTTTAAAGCATAGTCACATTTTAATGTGGATTATAAAGTATCAAAGTAATGTAAATTCAGTACAAAGATTCAAACAAATTTTAGGCTTTTAACTTTTATTTCAGTTAAAGCATTTGATATACAAGTGGGGAGGAATGAAGATTTGCAGAACAAAGATTTGTCACTGAAGTTGGCTGATTCTTTGGAGAGCAAGAGTGGTACTTATGTTCTGAAATCTGTATTTGCAAAAAGCCACGTGGGAAAAAAACCCTAAAACAAAGTGACAATTGGTTTTATCTTTGATACCTTCTCTCTAACGTTGCTTCATTCTGGAGACAGATTCCAGACTATCTTACTGAGCTCAAATAATATTAATCTGTTGCCTAAAATAAGGGAAATTGAAAATTTTGGTTTAAGTTCTAAGTGAAGAAATCCCCTTTAACTGATCTAGTTACATGGCTGCAGCTTACTCAGCCTATTTGCAAAATCTTTATCATGACAAAAGTTGCATTCATTTTAATTTTAGGGAATTGTAGTTGTTTCTTGTTCTCAGTTCATAATTACTACATCATATGATTTATATATATATTTATTTTTTTGTGTGTGTATAAAGGGCTCATTCAAGAGAGGGAGGGGAAAATGGGTCTCCTCCTGCAGGCTTGCAAATACTTTTCTTAATCTTTGATTAACCTTTGGTCATCTAGGAATCTAGGAATTTCCTGGGCTAAAACTACTGTGACTAAAAAATGTGGTTTTATTGTTGAAGGGGGTGTTACATGAGTGTTTTCTGCCATTCCAAGCCCTATCTTATGTTGCTTTAGACAGTTTCATGTTCAGGTGGATTTAAAACACAGCTGTCTTGCTGATTCTAAGCCAGTATAATTTAGGCCCAGAAGTCTCTGGATGTATGCTCTTCACAGCTCTGATGCTTCTGTGATGTTCTAGAGAATTAAACAAGCATCCCATATGATACCCTCCACTGCATGTCATTAAACTGTGAAAGCTCTGGAGCCCATCAACACTGAATGTTGCAGATGACAAAATTTACAAAATTAGACATTCATGGAATAGAAATTTGTCAAGGATCATTAAACACCAAGGGAGTTTCTGAAGAGCAGAACTGGAACCTAGGAAAAATGGGCAATTACCACTGTTTGTCTTGGGTCCTTTACTGTTCACAGGTATGGTTCCCAAACAGTTCTGAGGACCAGACTAATAGGATATTTGGCCTGAGAGAGTACAGCTGATCTTGCACTCTTACTGGTATCCACTCAGTAAATTAAGTTAAATCTCATATTATTGTTCTCATAGTTAGAAGCTTGAAAGTTAAAACAGATATTTAGCATGTACTGGAGGAACAGTCCTTGGATAGGCTGGAGTTGCTCTGAAACAATAATGAATATATATTTTGCTTTTCTACAGCAGAATAATTAGATGTCATATTTTTTGTAGAGCGCTAAAATTTGCTGTTAAATAGTAATTTTTTGTTTTATAGTAATTGAAGGCTAAGATGTATAGGATTTTCTTGCAGTGTTTCTAAACTTATTGCACTCTTTTCTGAAAAAAACTGTTCCTGCCATTTGAAAAGTAAAAACATTTTAAAGACTTTATTTTAGAAAATTACCTTGATACTTTGGAGATGATGGAGAACATCCTTTATTTCATAATGTCTTCTTTTTTCAAACTGAGTCAAAGTAAAAACATGCTTTAACTTATTCATGTGATGTTAGGGAAAGTATTTGATCTTTCTCAAAAACAAGGTGCTTCAGATGACATTCTAAGTAAAATAAAAACTTCTGTAAATTATTGTTGAATCCAGTCTTTAACTGATTATTTTTAATAGCTTTAGGTAAGAACTAGAAAGTGAATTGATCTGGAAGCAGCACATATCACACATGAAACATCCTAGTCCTCTACTCTTATTAGATCACTCCAAACAGTATGTCACCTGCAACTAGAATTAGAATCTGGGACATATCATTAATTTAGTCACTTTTCTGCTTGTCCAGCTTAGTTTTCCACCAGTGATGTCACACTTTCTAGCTGGTCAGCAGACTGATATATAACTGTCTTGTTCTCTTTGAAGATTTTAGCTGCAAGATGGTAAACTAGACAAAAGCCTCACATAACTTTTTGTATTTAATTTATTAATTGCTTGCTTAAATCAAGGTCATCTTGATACTTGCACTGGGTCTTGCTACAGTTTTCAGCTGGACTGAATTAATTATCAGCTCTGCAAGAAGTGGTGTAGCAATGAGCCTGTCAACATTTTCATTGTTCTTAATCTAAACTCAAAGGGCTAATAACTCATGTATAGCTGAAAAAGATGATGAGGACTGGAGGTGAGAATCATTCTCTATTTCCTTTAAACTTGGGGGGGTGGGGGGGGTGGAAAGGAAAGAAATTAAAAGCAAGTTTTCCCACTCCTAAGTAAGGGAATTCACAGTTCTCTATAGTAATCCTGAGTTCATTTCCACATGCTCAGCTATGTTGGCACAGAAGGCATTTAATTTATCGTGCTGATAATAATGAATTTTTTATAGTGAGGCAGGAAACAAGGGATTCAGAATTTAATGGAATCTGCCTTTGAATTTTCTTGACAATAATATTTTACATTTCCATGTCCCTCTTAATCTCCAAGTTCCTAAAGCACATTACAATTATTCCAGTATCGCTAAACTCATGATTGAAAAGAGCTATGAGCATTATCAACAACAGACCTTGTATTTTCTTTCTGAATTATTTGTCATACATGCCTGTTGTGGTTTAACTCTATCCCAACTGAAACCAGGAAGGTATTTCAGTCCTTGCTTGCAGAAGTTTGCGGAAAATAGACTCAGCTGGTGAAAGCTGAATATTAGTATGGCCATGAAAGCTGGAAAGGTCTCTCCAGTCACTTCTTTTCTGACCCTTTTTTGACATGTTCACCTGGAGCATCCTCACGAGGGAGACTTGTATTGATTCTGTCATGCAGAAAGCAAAGCATGATGTTCATTTCAAGCCATGCAAAACAAACAGCCCTAGCTAATTTAACAGCATGCAGCAAATTGTGCATAGCTGGTTGGAACAGGGAGTGAGGGTGAATACATTACTAAGTTCGTAGTGCAGAGGAATTTGGGTAGGTAAGTAAAAAGTTGTTACTCTAAGCCACCTAATTCCAGTTCTCATAGCACCAGTTCTTAGGGATAGATTTTCAAAGTGTAGAAATTCTGCTGATGTTTATGGATTACTCTGTGCCACTCTGAAAATCTGTCATGTTTTTGTAACGTGGAATAGTCAATTATCTGACACAGTAACGTCTTGGCAGGTAAGCAGAGGGGTACATTGTTTCAGATTTGGTCAGATACTTCCTTTGACTGTGTGTAAATTTAGTAATTATTACTAGAGAGCTTTCAGCTTTTTATCAGGAAGCCAATGACCTGTCTTCATTGTGATTGTGTGAGTTATACAGACTTTTCAAAGAAAATAATAAATGGGGCCAAAGTTCAAAATTGATATCCAAAGGGGGATCAGAGTTAAGAAAGTTCCATTTTTAAAATGTGCCTTTGTCCTTGCAAAAATGCTAGCTAAATGCTGTCCACTGCTGAAGAAAATGCTGATGAAACACTTGAAATAGCTGTAGTATTTTATGCACAGAACAGAAATTAGTAATGAATATAACAGATCTTTTTTTTTTTTTTTTCTTCTGTAACACTGGTATGTACTTACGTGCAGCACATCAGTAATAAAAGAGTATATTTATTTCTAGAACACAAAATTGGCAATGGAGATTTTGGAGTCTGTAACAAATTACAGTGTCAGTGACAAGGAGAAAAAGAAAAAGGGGAGGAAAAAAAAAAATAAAGGGAAACTTTCACATATTCACCAGACTTTAACAGCACAGCATTTAACAGAAGCGGAGAGATGTGAGAGATTTACTGGAGGTTTGCTTCATGCATTTGTAACAAGCTGCATGACTTTTCACAAGTTCTTATTATTTTTTATAAATAAATGAGAATACTGCTCTCTTATTCTTTCTGTAGCCTTGGCAACAAAAGTAGGAAGGGGGAGAAATTGCAGATGGAAATCCTATCTGTCTGATCTCATATATGCAGAGAAGTAAAATGTCATGAAGGGTAAAATGCCATGATCTATCAGAGGTATTCCCCTTTTGCTTCAGTACAGACAGCAAAAGAAGCAACTTTCTCAGGTTCTTTCTACCTCAGGCCAAGTGTGGATGCTTCTTTCCTGGCGTAGGAGAAGAAAAATACTTTCCAGTGCTAGAACAGGCATAATCTGGTTCCAAAGTGCTACTGCTGAGTTTAATGTATTCAGGAGCAAGCCAACAATGTGACTTCCACACATCAACAGCCTGCTTGATGGATGCTCACTTGGGGGTATACCTGACTAGCTGGCACAGTGGTTTACAGCAAGTTTTCTGTGGATGTTTGGAATGTCTTACTTATGTAGCTATAAACAAGTTTGTCTAGAAAACAAAGCCCTGATTCTTACAAGCGTACAATTGATGAGTATGTAGTTGAGTGAAAGAGCAGCTTATTTTTGAGAATTTTCATTTTGTTGAAAAGTAATACACTATACAGATGGACTACAGTTATGCTAACGTCAGAAAAGGGTTTAAGTTTTTTTATTTTTTTCAATAAAAATGGAAATAGAACATTTGATGCTATCATTTAGTCATTTAATAGTGCATAAATTGTTCATTTTCTTATATTAGTATTATCTTCATGACACATCAGACATATTACTCCACCTTGGAAATCAAGGTAATTTCTTGGGTCTGATAATGAGCACTTAGAAACCCAGCAAACAGCTGCACTGAAGTGTCTACCCTTCATACTAAATACCACCCTGCTCACCTACTTGTTTATCTAATTCGGAAGTAAAAAGGTCAAGACTATTGGGATTTTCTTTTTCAAGGTATGCCAACAACAAATTATAACAAGCAAAATAAAAATTGCCTATTCCTTATCAGGGTTAAAATGTTGAGATTCCTCCTCACTCCCTTCATCCCTCCCTTCCCCTAAAAAAAAAAAAAAAAAAACCACAAAAAAAAAAAAGAGAGAGATTGATTTGAAACACAAGTAAAATATTTATGTCTACGTCTTTCCCTGTTTTTCAGTGCTTAGAAGGGGATATACATGTTTGTCACCAGTTTTTTTTTTTTTTCTTGAAATTGTGAAAAAACACCCTTCAAGTCAAATGTTAATTCTTTAGTGTCTTGTGTTTGATCTTCTGGCATCCTGTATTTATCTGAAAGAAAAAAAAAAAGCTTTTTGAAAGTTTATGAAAATTTTCCCCTTTGAATCATTCCACTCTCTTTAAGAGAAACTTAAATTTTGACTATGAAAGCAACTACTTATATTAGGAAATTATGCCAAAAAAAAAAAAAAAATAGCCTCTATCGAAAAGAAAAATCAAGTGTTAGTATACTTTTGAAATATTTGAGAATATTGGATCAACTGAACACTGGGTTAATGTGAAGGCAGTAGTGCTTTTCAAAGACAGCAAGAGGACATTATTATTTAGCATCTTGATCTTGTCTGAGTAATTACAAGTGCTCAGAGTATCCCCTGAAAAGAGCAAGAGTGCAGAAAGCTTGTTTGGAGCTTGATGTTATGCAGAGGGAGTGTTGTCTAGCCAACATGTACCTCACCAAACATCTCAATTAAATATGATGTCTTACAGTCATGGCACTTACATTAGAGAGGTCTCAAGGGATTCATTTATTTGCTTGAGTGTGACTGCAAGATCAGATAAAGAAGAATTTCTGTTCTGCGACAAGTCCTTAAGAAATGTGGCTGGAGAGAACAGTTTATTAAAATTGTACATAATGTTCTTTTCAATATTCTTGAATACCCTAACTGAACTCCTGTTACAGGTGTATGTAGAAAAATAGATGTGAACAAAACAAAAATGCATACTTTTTTTTTTCCAAAGCAAAGAGAGAGCTTCACAAACAGTGGTAGAAATAGGGGCTCCATCTTATCCTCTTTTATCATCTTGTATCTTTCTCTTTAAGACAATAATGATAACTTTGATATTTTACGTATTGATTGTGGATTTCAGCCAGTCCTGTGTTTCAGTAACTAAAGATTCAAGTGTATTTTATGTGAGAAACTAGAAAGTGCTCTGGTTAAATAGACTACCAGTTTTGGTTGCCATCTGTTTAAAGCAAATGTTCTCTAGAGAAGATACAGTGATGCAGTTTGTCCTTTGATGCCCAGGCTCTGTGATGAGCATTCTGCTGCCTGTCTATATGCTGAATAGTACACAGCTGAGCTGAACAGCACAGCTTTGGCAAAGGCTGGTGCTGAGTGAGGTGAACATAGGACACCTTTAAAAGATTCAAATTATGCTTTATCCCTACAGGTAAAAAGCTACATTAATAAACTCACGTTCCTTGTTGCATCAATTTAGTATCAGTTGCGCATGTTCTAACAGATTGCCCTATGTTTTCAGCTCTGAGCCCTGTTGGATCCCTGAGGTTCTCTATGAACTTCTTAGGAAATGCAGCACACACCAACAAATGTGGAGGTACCTTCCTGCACATAAAGCCCTGATCAACTAGAAACTATACCTGCTAATATTTACTTAATCCTCCAGATCTGTAACACTTTTCATTTAGATCTGACAATTTTGATGTGCCATTTTCCTTCCTCAGGTGAGGCCTCAGTGCTGCTGGGTTTTAATTGCTCTGTTTCCTTTGTCCCTTCCAATAGGGAAGGGCAGAGAGTGGAAACAAGGATGACTTACCTGACCCAGCTTCTGAATATGTACCAGAGAAAGAAAAACATTACGAGAGTTTAAAGTTGCTGTAATATGTGCATTAAACAAAACAAAACACACACACACAGAAACACACACAAAAACAAACAAAAGAAAAAACCACACACACAAAACCCAAACAAACAAAACCAAAAAACCACCACACAAAAAAGAACACCCCCCACCCCCCCACCCCAATAATTTTAACTTATTATTTATCTTGGAGGAAAAAAAGTTACAAGTGTGGCTGCAAGTGTGTCAAAGTATATACATTCAGAAATGTATTGTTGGTTATGTTCCACACAAGTAAATCTTTAAAAGACTAAAATACTGACTCTTTAGAAGCGAACTTGACAAAAATTTAATTATTTCTGGCATTATCTGGTGTCACAAGCATCCAAGGATGGTCCTGGTAGCGGATGTGGAGCCATAACAACTGATGGTCTGTAGTCTAGGCCTGGTGGTTAGATTATTATGTTTACAGTCATTTTTACAGTTTCAGTTTTATGAAGATTTTAGTCATTTACCCATGTCTAAAAAATAGAATATAAACTCTCTAACATGTTTCATAATTATACCAAAGTCAAATTGCTGCCAGGTGTTTTCATGGTCATTTTATTGAATTGGTTCCTATTACTTTCTTTTAGTGGAGAGGATGCTACAGAGCAGTTAATAAAGGCTTATTTTGAGAATGTCATTTCTCAGACTCCAGCTTCAGCAAATCAGGAACAGAACTGCATAATAAATATTTCCTTACTGTAATTGTGGGGTTTTTTGAGGGACTTGGTGATTTGCCTTTTTCTTCTCTTAAGCAAAGCATTGCAGAGACTCTTCCTCCTTCAAAGCTTGTCTGTCATGACAGTTCAAGGGGGTTTATAAGACCACTATAATGGCCCCTAAATAGGCTGACAATTTTATAGCAGTCCCCATGAAGGAAGCTTCCTTTCAAAAGCAACAGAATATTATGGAAAAGGAGGTGGCTTCACATTGTTTTTTCACAAAGCTGGAAGGACTGAACAGCTTTTTGGGTTAATAACAGGTTTATGGCATGCTTCTCTGCCAGACTGTCAGTGTGTGTGTTTCTCCATTATAGGTGCTGTCAGGTGCTCAGAAAAGTGCAGTTTAAAAACCTGGGATTTTAAGATGATGTAGAGCTGTGTAAAGCCTTGGGTATGCATAGTTGAAAGAGCTGTGAGCTAAATGCTTTTATTTCATCCCAGCTGTTTACATCATTTAATGTTTATGATAACAATCTCCAGTTGTAAATCTGTAACATTCTGGGCAAAGTGACTTCTGTACTGGCCTAGTGAAAACCTGAGTTTGAGGACTCTTGCACACATACCACAGACTTTCAGGATTCTGCAGAGCATTCGTGAAGCCTCTTCTTGGAGAATATAGTCTGAGATTAAATTCTTAATCCCACTGCACACCAACACAGGATTGTCTGTTCTGTTAGATTGGGTTCCCCGCGTTCATTAGACTTAATATTATCTCTTCAAAATAGATTTTGCATGTGTAATAAACAGTGATGTTTGCAGGCTGTCCTCAGGTTCTGTGGACTGTTGATGTGCAACATGTATGCTATGTCTATACATATATATTTCCTAAATTCTTTCCTTATCAGATATTTAAAAAAAAAAAAAAAAGAAGAAAGAAAACGACCAAGAACAGACTGTAGCTTTGTCTTTGTGAAAGCAATAAGATGGGTCTGTAAACTGTATATTTCCTTGGCAGAGATTCATACAGAACAAATGCTTTTGTAAAGAATTTGCACAGCAGAGAGTTTATCCTTGATGCAAGGTGCTTATGAAATTAATTCAGTACTTCTGAGCTTTAGAGAACCACTCGTAACAATTGAGCTTCCTAAGTAGCAGCCACTATATCCTCTGCAAGACTTTCATGTGGTAGTTTGCATGTAGGTTATCTACTGAAATTAGAGCTTTCATGTTTTGAGAGGCCACTTCAAATTAAGCATTCCTCAGGATTCTTTGGTTACCAGATCCTGTGAAACTGTAAAATTGCATTGTAACATTACTATGTTATAGCAACAGTACTTTGTGTTAAAATGGGCAGCAGCATGCAAAATGTCTCTTTCCCCATTTTCTCTGGTCTTAATTTTCAAATTAGGACCCTATCTCAGGATAGATGATCTTTTCTCACACTATCTCATCTCTTCTGCTAATGGGGATATTCTCCATGTATCCTTGCCACCCACCCCTGTCTCAGCCAGTGCCTGCTTAAAGAAAAGATAAATAATTGAGGCAATTCAATTGCAACACCATACACATAAGCTTCCTCTGCCCTGGTAATGCAGAGTGTGACCATGCATCTCTCTCGCTCCTTCTCAGTGGCCAAATACGTGCTGGCTGGAAGAGACTTTCCATCAGTTGCAATGCAAAGCTTGCTCAAGTCCTACAAGAACTGTAGTTTCTGTTCTGTCCCTTGTGCTGTTTTTAGCTGGTGGCTACTAATAATGTTCAGAAATCTAAGAGCAATTTCCAAATAAAATTTTGAAAAAATTCAGAAAACAATTTTAGCTGTGTTTTACTGACAGGATAGGCAGTAAGAAAGTAACAAACATTCCATGAGATTATGTAAAAGTGCAAACAGTTTTGAAGAGGATGGTTTTGTTGTATGTGTGCAGGGCGATCTTGTTGCCAGCTTATTTTAACAGAAAGAGTGTTCTGGTTTTTTTTTTTTCCTGCAAAATTAATTACCAGAACTGCTTTTCTTCATTAGGCAAATACATTTACTTGCTAGCTATTTTCCTTCCTCTAAATTTCCCAATAAATTTTTCATTATCTTTGTTTTCTCCCTGAAAAATAGTCTATTTTAAATACATAATTGCCTGGTTTCTCCTTCCATTGTTTCCATTTTATTCTACAAATGCAGCTTTTATAAAACGTATTTGTCTGATTAGTTTTATAGTTTATTCATCCATAAATGCTCATATTCTATTTGAAGTTAAATATTACTTTCTGAACTTAGTATTTGGTGATGAGTTTTCTCAGCACTAGTTTTTAGGGCAAATACCAGCAGCACTTTCAGTTAATTTAAAAATAGGCCTATTCTGTGATTTTAGCAATGTTTGGGCAATTTGTTAATACATCTTGTTAAAAATTGAATACCAGAACTTTTTTTTACAGTGATAAAATTACATATCTATAAAGTCTAACTCCTTGATGGCTTCGGAGTTTGTTTACTATGGTGTCATCTCAATAAAAGTCTGAAAATGCATTTTCAATAGATAGAAAATCTCTAAGACATGAGAGTTATCAAATTAAATGCAGTATAATTGTCTTTATTGTAGTTGGCAATAACTCATGACACTTAATTGGAGATATCTGAAGATAAGGAGCCCTTGGATGATTGATCTCTCTCCTTCTCCTCTCCTCCTTCTCCTTTCCCCCATTCATCATGTCACAAAGCTTCACAGGACTGGGAGGAGGCAACCAAAACTTAAGCTACCAAAATGTAACTTCTATCTGTCTGGATGATCTGTAATGATTTCCTTTGTGAATGTCTTTCTCTCTTTCATTTACAAAGAAAGGAGACTTCTACTAGAACATACTATTATGCAATTGTGGAGCTCATTCCTGGATGACAGCTGTTTTTTCTTTGGCTGAAGTTACTAGTTTTTTTCAGTTACAGAGTTACAGCCTTGATTGATTGATAGATATATAGACAGACAGACATTTATATATATGGCAAAACTTTTTGTTCAGTCCTGTCTGTGGTTGGATCCAAATGGATCCAGTATTTAGAAGCAAAATATACATGCAGTTGGATTCAACAAAGGCTCTTAATCTAAATCTTGTTTGATAATATCCTGTCACCTGGAGATTTACAGCACCTTTCAATTTTTGTTAAAGAAAATATGTTATAGGAAGGGCCTGTAAAGTCCCATGTTTGCATAATGGTGTCTTATTTCATTGAGAGGGAACTTTATTGTTTCATGTCTTTCATGTACATCTTTGGCCAGAATCCCAGTTAGTAATTTGACAGCATTTCAGAGGCATAATATACTTGTTACTTTTAAAGATCGTGTATAGGTACTTTATGCTATCTTGAATGCGACAGCTCACCTCATACATTTGAAGCCTTAATCTGTTAAAGGACAGCAGTTATTGAGGAAATGGTTATGTAGAATTTGGACTGTGTTTGGGAGTGTGTGGACTGTGTATATGTAATGTATGGGATGGATGTTCAGTAATCAAATTTGGCAAATAGTGAACACTAAGAATTTAAAGAAGGCTTAATCTTCAGTTGTGCTGAGCTTTCTTGAATAGTGCATGCACTCGGCTTTCCTGAGAAAATTCAGTTGTAGTTGGAGAAGTATGGGAATATATTAAGGTGTCATGAGACAGTATCTCATGTGAAGACTGTAAGAAACTAATTGTCTTTACAAGATACAGTCAGGTGGCAACTCAGCATCAAAGAGGTAGCCTCATGTTAGAAATAACTCATTGCCTCAAAAGGGAAGAATTCTGAGAAAGGTTCTAATAAATATTACTTTTATACTCACAAAGGTTGTCAATGGTATCCCTCATAGCTGGTGCAGAAAGTCTCTGGAAAAATCCTTTGTTTAAGTGCTGTACTTCTCAATAGAATAGAGATGCTTCCTACTTTGTATACATAAAGTATTTTGACAGACTGTACAGTTAGAGAAGCAATGTGAAATAACAGTTATATACCAAAAATACCTGGAAAACAAATTAAAAAAAAATTCTTGAAGTAGTATGTTCTGCACATTCTTTCATTTGGTAACATGCATCTGTGTTATGAAAGATACTGAAAATTTTGTCTCTCATCATACTTGTTCTTATATGTAATTCTACCTATCTGCAGAAATCTACATCTGTGTCATATAACTATTAAAATTATTTTCTTAATACAGTAGCTTATATGCAAATTCAGCATAATTTCTAAAACATTTTTTCCACGTTATGTATATAGTACCTGTAGGAAATTGAATGTATTATGAAGTAAGTGCAATCAACCAAAGCCCATAAACACGCTTGTCAGAATGAAAACTCAGATATCTGTTGATACAAATAAAATGTTCCTCTACAGATTCACATTTACTGAATGCTCCAACAATTTCATTTCCATGGTAATGCACATTAAAAACTATGAAAGCAATGACTTGGAATACAAGCATGGATTCCTAACCTTGCTAAGAACTCCTAAGCTGCCCAGGACAACTTTAGTAGTTAGCTGTATGTTCCTTTCTGTAGTCAAACTGTAAATTTACAGATAGGATTAAAAAAAATCAGGATGTGAGAGAGAAATATTTAATGGTACATACATAAAATGCATCTGCATGAAGGTTATGAAGCTTTTCAAAAGAGCAAGAGGAATTCTGTTTTCTATTATCCAAGTAGAAGTGAATTTGTTTCCTTCCATAAGTATCTAACACTACTTAACTGAATTAAAACAGTAAATAAGAGGGGTTTTTTTACACAAAAGTTGGTATTTGCTTATACATGAGTAATTCCTCACCCACTGACAAAATTGTTGAGCCTACAGGCTGTAATTTGTTTGATTTACAAGATGTATATTGAGTCTGCTTTAAGCATGGATCAAGATACTATTTAAAGCATTCTTACAGAGCAATAAAACTGAGCTCAGTGTTAGAGCTTTCTAGTTGTGGATTGAGGGGCTTAGCTACTTAGCTGGAGTAGTTTTATTAGTTATGAACAACTGGAAATACAAAAACTCTGCACAGTATTAACTGTAAATATTGCATGTTTATTTGAAAATAGCTATTGTGATAATTATTTCTTTGTCTCTTGGAGCTTTTTCCTTGAGATTTTGTGATGCCTTAAATGTAACTTTTAATTTCTATGGAAATTGTCAGAATGACACATTAGCCTGTGAAAATAATTTTTTTGTTGTCAAAACCTTCTAATCTACTTCCTTTGTATATGTGGCAGTAATAACTGCTTCTTTTGACTGTTAAAGAGGAAAACAATTTGGTAAGGTGGCTGGCTTATATCATCTTCCTGACAGTTTAGTTTTAATTATGTTTACCTGTGTGAGTAAGAGCTGCTGAAGTTGTTAGAAGTTTCTTCAAAAGTGTCACTGGGCAAGTACATCTTGTCATATAAAGTACAGCAGAAAATATTAAAAACATAAAATAACCCGATTATATCTACAACAGCTTAAGTAAAATGCATTAATGGAGTTAATGTAGGATGAAATCCATCTGAAAATTTATGGTCAATATATTTAACCTAGACCATGAACAGTTTCATCTAGAATTTAAGCCCTTGCCAAGTATATCTTCAGCTCAGGACCCCATCAATAGGAATGCGTTATGTATGTTCTTGGGAGCGTGTCATGGGGAGAGGGTGTCACGTCTGCATGGCAGCAGAGCATGATGTGATGAAGGTAGTCCCATGCTGCTTATTGGGTAGAAGAGGTGCTGCTGGAGATGAATTTTTCAATCACCGGGGGTCATTCTAAATTCTGGGTCTTCCTCTTCCATTTTCTATGCCACTCTTTATTTTCCAAGTTTATTGTAATTTTAAAACACTATTATTAAGGCTTTGTATATTTTTCTTTGGTGCAGAGGAGAAAGAAGGGAGAAAGGAACTGAGAAATACCAGCATGTACTACTTTTACAGCATTACTTGAAGCTATTCAGAAGGAAACTGGCAATGCTGTTGATTTAAATATCTTATGGTTATAATACTTTGAAATTAACTAAGGAAGACTGATAATCTGGGATGTGTTTCATCTCTTACCTTAGAACATGTACTTTTTTTTTTTCTTTCACTGTCTTAGGTATATTTTAGGAAGGCACAGCCCATCATAGCTACTGACTTAGAAATTTTGGAATTTCCTACACTTATGTTTTAAAATATTTACAAAGTTTTGCCTGATAAGATTTCAAAAGATTACTTTTTTATTTACTGTGTAAATGTATACAATTTCAATTTTAAATTAATTGCAATTAGGTTAAGTGCCATACAGAGTATTTTGAGCATTGAAGTCTTGTGTTTGTCCTTGAAATAAGCAGACATTGCCAAGATTTCGACTCTTCTCTGAACCATGCACTTGATTGTGGAATTGGATATCTTCAAGCAGTTGGATTTGGTCCACTAGGGCAATTTCCCATGGCACACACAGAATTCATCTATTTTACCTTTGAATTTGCTGTGACATGAGCATGACAGTAACTGCTGTCATTTTAAAGACTGAGAGAACTAGGAAGTTTTCTTCCACAAATATGTATGTATTTGTGTCTCTCTGAGTGGCAAATGTACACTAAAACAATATTTTGGAGATTTAAAATGAAATGTCATTATAAGACCATAGGTATCAGGAATTTTTTTGTTTGTTTGTTTTTTTTTGTTTTTTTTTTTAATGTTCTTATATAGGGTATTCTAGTAAATTAAGTTTAGAAATGTTAAACAAAATTTTAAGGGTTTTTAAAAATGTCTATCTATTTATTGCTATGTTAGAGCATGACCATTGCTACAGGAACTTAGTGGCCATCTTGCCTTGAAAGCAATCAAACATTTTGCCATAAATGTGACAGGAACCGTATGATTTGGATTTGGGGATAGTGAATGTAATCATCAAAATATTAAGATGATTGCATGACGTAACTGCTTTGTCAACTGTTCGTATTTAGGAGCAGAACTGTCTTCTGCAACACATTTGCAGTTTGTACCTTCTTTTCTTCATTGTTGACTTGCATTGTAATCATTGCTGCTCCCAGGAACAGCAGGACTCAGTATTTCAAGGGTGAATTTCATATAAAAGTAAGGTACTTCCATTCTAATCTGTATTTCCTGTGTTCCTGCCCCTTTCAGGAGGATACAGATCATAATTATTATACTTCAAGGACATATGGCCCATATGATTCTACTAGCCGGGATTTGTGGGTCAATATAGACCAAATGGAAAAAGACAAAGTAAAGATTCATGGGATTCTTTCCAATACGCATCGTCAAGCAGCGGTAAGTTCTTAGACCTTTTTCTTCTTTGACACAGATATTTTTCACCAGTAACCAATGCAGTAGTATTGTGGCTACTGTTCACAGAGCTTTATCTTTGAATTTTAGTTAAGCTGTGAAAGTCTGCATAATGTTGTTACCAAATGATTCCAAGTTACCTTTCTGCACCTGCTGTAATAGTTCTTCAGAGATACCTTTACAGATATATTTAAAATTCACCTGTTTTTAAGGATCACAAAGTATCGAACAATAAACTAGTTGAATTGCTGAAGTCAGAGGGAATTTTACCATTGACATCAATAGCTACAGAACTGAATTAAGGACTAAGTTGCTGAAATTCAAGTTTTCCATGGAGTGTATCTGTGTTTGCATTTCCATTTTGTATGAAGTGTCACTTTTTTTCTTTTGGGACAAGTGATAAAACTAATGAGAATGCCATATAGTTACAGAAATGATAGATGTGATCACAATCTCAGAGTATCAACAAATAAATATCACAGAGAGTAAATAACAGTATTTTTTAACTTATTGTAATCATGCTGCCTGGTAAAAATGGGTATTAAAATAATGGGTATACATGCTTAGAAGTGAAACTGAATGCTGCATGATTTACAGATTGTATTCTCAGATCTCACCATTTACTAAGCTACATGCATAGAAAAGCCAATATTAGCACAATTTAAATACAGAAAATTACAACTCAGAATTGTGGTTCATGAGGTTCTTGTTTCATCCCTCCACCAAGTTCACTCCAACAAAATGTCTTTGGGTTTTGCCATCTTAAAAACAAAATCTAATTAATAGCTTATTTAAAAGTTGTACAGTTTTAAAAGATATAGGTGTATTTAACAGTTTTAAAGCTGAAAGAAAATCCAAGTTTAATTCCTCTTTTCTCTCAGTTCATCTCCCTGGCATCAGCCAGGTGACTGGCTCAGAGGAATGTGAGAGGCAGTAAGAAATGCTGTGGAATTTAGCTCAATTAAAAAAAAAAAAAAATCAAAGTGGGGAGATAAAGCCACTACATGTGATTAACAGAGTCCAATACATAAAATATATTCCTCATAGCCAAAAAGACTGTATGGAGCCAGGACCTTGCAAATGCAGAGGGTTCAGGCAGTTATATATCTTTGGGGTAGATTTCATAAAACACTGTACCAGCTAGTTTCTTAAGACAATTTGTTTCTAATGAGAAAAAAACTCTCAAGGGAACCTAGAAGTCAGAACATGTATTGTCTGCCTTGCTGCCTTCATGTGGGATCTTGGTGGTCTGTGTTCAGGGGGAGAATGGAAACACACACACAGGCACACCCAAAGAAAAAAAAAAAACAGGAGGAATTAAAAATACCAATATAAGGTAAACCATGTTTTCTAAATAAAAGTAATTTATGAGACTTGGGATCTAAATCCAATTTGGGACTAGTGAAATTTCTTTGAGAAATTTTAAACTGTTGTTTAACAATTAGTGAATGTGATACTCTTTCATGCCTTAATTCTAAGCACTTGTTTCCTGTTGGATCCTGAGATTCCAAAGGGGGTATTTTGTTGAAGTTATTAAACCAGGGGTTTAAAATGAAACAATGCTTTTGGCCTGTGTGTGGGATCATTGTGGTCTAGGTGTGAGATCAATGCCATTCAGCATGCCAGAGGGAAGTTTGGCTTGGCAGCTTAAATGCTTCAACTGTTTATTCCCAAAGAAAGTGGTTTAAGACTTTTCTGCTGAATGTCAGGTCCCCACTGCCTTTCTGATGCCTTTCTGCCAGCTCTAGGAGAGAAGGCTGTGGTCCCAGTTCAGCACATTGATATCCATCTCTTTCCATACTTAGCCAAATATCTTGGACTGTGAAGGTGAGAGGCTGCAGCCTTGTCTACATACTGTTTTAGAGACCTTTTTTCAGGGATTTGTTTTATGTCCCTCCTGAAGGTTGAAAAAGTATTAGTGAGTCATCCTGTAAGGCTTTATCTTTTATTTATGTGGGTTTTTTTTATCTGTGTCTGAGCAAACAACACCCATGTGTACTACACAACAAAGTTATCTTAAAGAGATGTGTTCTTTATAACTGTATAACAACTCTAGAGTCATATATTCTCGGCAGACCATACATAACTAAGCAGCAAACTCTTCCCTTCTCTTCCACAGAGATAAACTTTGTCATTACTCTTTTAAAAAAGGCATTTTGCACATCTTTACGTGACTCACTTATTTACATGATGGTAATTTCTAAAGATTATTCTCCAGTTTTACAGTAAATCAAATTGTTAAACTACTATAGGCCAAGTATTAATTTTTTCTAACCATGTCAGGGATTCTTTGAATGCTAAAAATTTTACACTGAATTTGTGTGCTTACTTTCATATGGAAGTATGTAACCCTAAGCATTCCCAGAAATTGCCAGTTGGTTTTGGTTCTCCAGAAATCATAGAATCCTAGAATGGTAGGGGTTGGAAGGGACCTCTGGAGATCATCGAGTCCAACTCCCCTGCCATCTCAGGAACACCTAGGGCAGGCCAATAAAGAGTATCCATGAGATGGTTTGGCTCTATAAACAGCATAGTCACTGTTTGGGGAAAGTAACACACAAATATTAATGGAAAAATTAAAATATCTATTACTCCAGGATTTATATCACTAGTAGTGATTTTTTTTTTTTTTTTAATATATTGCCACCATCTTAACTGTTAATAAAATTTTAGGTATGACTTGGCTGCTCAGATTGTTTAGATTAGACATCCAATATTCAATTACTCAAATACTGAACTAGATACTGGATCACCTCATACTTTGAATCTCAATTCCCTTTCCTTTCGGTCCATTCTATCATTTATTCATGGGGCAAACATTGTTATTCCAGTGGGTTGAAAATTCTGATAACATTTCTGAAAAATTAGGTGTGCTTTATAGCAGCAAAAGTAAAAACATTTATTTATAGTGGCTGCTACAATATTGCATTTTAAAATACCCATTAAATCTTGTCAGTTCTTTCTTACAGTTTTACACTAGACAATTTTCTATATTAAACCTTTTTACATGGACAGAATGTAAGGCATTGCTTTTTGATTAAAGTCAATGGGAGTTCTATATCTGGCTTGAGTGGGCATAGGATCAAGTCTTTATTGCAAACATCTTTATACTAATGTTTCTGTTATAGCAATTTAAAAGACTGTTAAGAGGGCACAGTTTGGAAGCAGTTTAATAATTACTGTGTTATTCAAAGTTAATACTAATAGGTGAAATGCACAATAGTATAGAAAGGAAAGAGGGAAGGTTTGGTCAGAAAATTGATGGGTTTAACAGTGTTCTTGGAAATTACATTTGGTAATACAGGGACATAATTTAAATGGATCACATGCATAAACTTAGCGTATACCTCAGCAGTGAAAAATAGAACATGGTAAAAACCTGGTTTTTTAAGTTAATTCATGAGCTGTCTTTTGCATATGCCATTTTGATTAGAAAGGTTCAATTGAATATCCATATTTATATACAGAAAAGGTCATTAGAACCTATTCAGTCTAATTAAAACAATGCAAATGAATTTTGCATTCTAATTAAAAACAAACAAAAGAAGTGCTAATAAATCCTGTCAAAATTCTGTCTTCCACTTAGGTGGAAAGAAAATCTAATTTAAAGTTACTGTAAATCTTCAGCAGTTAATTTCATGCTAAATAATTCTTTGAACATTTCTGGTGGATGTAAATATAATTATTCCTGAGAGAAGAAATACTCGGATATAATCTGAAAATAATAAAACCAATACAGAAATAATGGTAGGGAAAATAAAAGCAAAATGCTTTTACTTTTTTTTTTTTTTTTTTTTTTTTTTTTTTGTTTGG